>CAUHTR010007840.1:148497-216911 GCA_959609185.1 Schmidtea polychroa
TTTTTTTTGCAAATGAACAATCTAACAACGAGAGAGATAAAAACATGATAAAAACTTTGATGGATACGTACAAGGATGACATTGACTGTGACATGTTTGAGGACGAGCTTGATCAATTTATGGTCCTTGCAAAAAATGCAAACATCACAAATTCCATCGATATGTATCAGCTCGTGGTTTACAGTCCACATTTCCAAATGTCGAAACAATTTTGTTTATCTACCTTACGATACACTTAAAAAGTACTTAAAAGAGTGAAAAACTATATCAGAAATTCCATTGATCAAGATCGGCTAGGTAATTTAAGTAATTTACTATGCGTTGAATCTGTTGAAACAAAGAAGGCAAACTTTGACCAACAAATTGATGATTTTGCTGGGCTCAAATGCAGAAAGAAAGCACTGTAGCGAGATCAGTTAGTGTGAATAAAATTTGTTGGAATTTTTAATTCTCATATTTTACAACTTTAACTCTATAATCTATATTCTCTTCTATTTCTAGTTGGTAAAAAAGTAACAGGGATTCAATTTAAATTTTTTTGAAAATAAACTTGACATAATATTATAACATATCGCATTACAATCATTTAACAACCGAGTTACCTTTCATGATTTTTTCACTAAAATAAAATCGAATCACATTCCTTGAAAGCAGTTTCTATAAACAATTATTTTTAAATCATTGTTAAAATCACAAAACGGCTTCTATTTCAAATTCGAGTTTTTAGACAAATTTTTGCACCAGTAGTCTACTCTAAGTGTAAATGTTCAAAAGGCCCCCAAAAAGATGTGCGCCTAGGGCCTCATTTTATGTAAACACGCCCCAGTATATACATAAATCAGACCATCTCAAAGTGCGCCCGAAGCTGATTTTTTTTCTAAATATATATCTGATCTGGTTTTTTCATACAAAGAGCTGTTTAGGTTTAAGACATAGACAATCAGTCATTGAGAAGGTATCTTGAATAGCAACATCACACTTCGCGCCGTTAAGATCACTTGGGATAGACTAAAAACTTTGTCTGGAAATTTCTTTCCGACAGGAATTCTAGTCTTAGCATTACTACTGTTGAGTTTTCAAATAAATAAATGTTACAGTCGGTGTTTCTGACTCCACGTGTTCTGTAAAAGTAACAAGACAAACAATATTCAACGTATATTTGTATTCAAATTTGTATAATCTACAGAAACTTTTGCTTAACTCGGTTTTCCCTTAATTAATTAATAATTTCCTTATTTTTGTACGTTTTCTTGCATTTCGACCATTTTTGAACATAATCTGACAAATCCATTCTCGCCATGATCTTCCCCATCATCTTTTTTTTTGCGTCTGACAAAATTTTTAAATTTTAATTTGATAATTTCTTAATTTTGAATTTTCAATAGTCCTTATTTAATTATTTGGAAATTTAAAATTTAATAACTCTAATACTACATCAATTACTTCATTGATTTTGCTACACCCTCTGTTGGGGTTCAACAGGAGAGGCACAAAAATGAGGTGAAAATCAATAAAAACACCAAATTCACAATAAAAATTTAAAGTACAAAATATTAATTAAAAATCAAAAAAAATTCAAAAATGAATATTTTCCGGGGGAAACTGGTATGGGCGGATGCTAAATAATGAGACGAGTTCAACTATAATAAAATAAAATCAATGGGGAGTCCCTAGAAGGAATAAATTACAAAAAACAAAAATTAATTAAAAATTAATTAACTAATGGAAAACCCGAGCTAATGGAGAACCCGAGCTAATGGGAGACCCGAGACAATGGAAAACCCGAGCGATTTGAGAGAACCTGAATTATCAATCAAATTAGGAAAGGCAATAAAATTAGCCGACTAAAATTAAATTGGAGCGAGCCGTCAAAGGAGACGGGCAAATTCCTCTAAGCGAATTAGAGCTACAAGAGGAAGCCCGCGGAAGTTGGACCCAAACTAATTTGACAAAGTAAAATCAATTACAAAATGGGTATAAAAGCGACCGACAAGAAAACAGAATTGCCAATTGGTCGAAGAAAAAGAAAACAAGAAGTTTAGCGAGAGCGACAAAGAAAACGTTAAAGTTAGTAGCAATTGAATAATTTAAATCGAACGTACCAGAAGGGAACATCTCCCGTTGGAAGATCTATCCCTGCGTGAGATTTGTAGTTGTATTGAAAAGTGCAGACCAAAAAGGGTTGTATCAAGTGTGGTTGAATTAATAAAAAGTGTAACTAAAGTGTAACTGTATCAGTCTTAAATAAAGATTTTGTGTTGGGTCGTTTATTTATTTTGAAAAGAACACAAAGGAGTCAGACCGTAATACCGACTTGCACAAAATACCCAACACTTCTGACTCAAGAAAGCTTTAAAGAGAAGGTTGATATTAATATCGCCTTTACAAATTTCTTCCTTTTAAAATCTAATAGGCTCTATAGGCAAAGTGTCAGATACCTACCTAAAATATAAGAGAAACTCAGCAAAATGACGGAGAACATATTAGAGATACTAACCAATTTTTATTTTTTTACAGTATAACTTTTTCCAGTCTTATATAATACTTTACTGATCTATACTAATTTGTTATAATAAATTGCTTTTGTAAGGAGGCGTCGATACTTTTCAACAGTCAAACTTACACCTTCTCTATATTCATTAATTATCCAGTGAGAAAAAAGTTAATTCAAAAGACATTTTTGATAAACGTAAAGTATATTGTATGGATCAAATTAAATTAAGCATTCAATTTGACTAAATTAATTAGCTAATTTAAAAATTGTATGTTAGTTAATTTAGCATTTAACCGTTTGCGGATGGAATTAATTTTAATAAGTAGTATTTTAATATATTATTTTTTTAGCATAAAATCTTTTAGTATACGAATGCCCGATATCGTGGTATGATTTTTTTAAAGTTTGACCAGCACAGCTGGCCATTATATATTGTAGAACGTCTGGAACAAAATTCGTGGCCAGCACTGATGGCTGACCGTCTGCAAACGTTTGATAAGTATTATATGTAAATAATAATTGTAAATAATATATTAACCATTTAAATGTAAATATAATTATAAAATAAATATATCATTTAAAATAATAGAATGCTTACAGAATGAAGTGTTTAATGTTTTCTTGCTCAAAATATTGTTGACGTAAAATAATTTTCTTATTTTTATATTGTTAATAATGAATTTTAATTTTTAAAAGCTTTTTCAATTAATTCACACCATCAATATACGGGTCACATAGTCTAACATTTATCATAAATAATTAATTAAAATGACTAAATGCTCGTAAAATTAGTTGAAAATCCACAACTATGTTGGACACAGAGAATGTGACCGTTTGAACTAAGGTGATCATTATGATCAAGTGCCATTACATCACTGATGTAGATTCACTCAACTTTCAGATAAAAAAGTTATCTGACATTTAAATTAATTGAAAGGGTGCCGCAGTAAATAAATATTATTTAGTAAATATCATTTTTAAAGTCATTTTTGACAGTCCAAAAGACTGCTATCTAAAGTAATAATACATTAATTTTCACATAAATACTTTAATTTCGCACATTTATCAGAGACATAAATAAGATTTTACTAAATTACAGCTGGACATTTATTTCGTTAAAACTCAACTTTATGAAAATGTATTACGAATTATTACTAACATTATTTAATAGTAATTTTACACAACAATAATGAATAAATAAAGTATTTACTGATATAATAAAGTATAATATCTATGTAATAGACAATGTCAACACATTTTAAGCCGAAAGGATAGTTCTGTTTACTCGATTGAATGGATTGTTGATGTGAATATAGCCTAGACTCTGGACCTTTATCAAGCCTATCTAAAAATCGAGTAATTCTGTATTTCCGCCATTAAAGTAAGATTAACAAAAAACTATGAACTACAAATTCCTTCTATAAATAACCAGTCGGGTCGCAGATAAATCCAAGTTAAACTATTTTAGCCTAAATAATTATTTTGCAACAGTGTTTTACATTACAACATGTCTTTCCGATTCAAGTGAATAATTGACGAGTCGCTTCAGATGAATTTAATTAACAAAATAAAACTCGAATGATAGCTGTGAATTATATCTATATACGCTTCAAAATTGTAGCTCATAGAACTTTTGAATTTTGTTGTTAAGTTTATGAGGGATTTATTCACTTTTGTTGCGCATGTGCATTATATAATAATATAATTAAGCCTATCAGACGTCCAGATTTTGGAAGAACTGTCCTTCATTCAGTTATGTCGTTCCAATGCCCGTCTTTGTTGTTATTCTTTCAAAGCTTTTTGCAAACGTCACACTTTTCTATCATCAGGCGGTCAAGTTCAAAATCAGAATCCCTATACGTAATTATTATATATATATATATATATATTATAAGAACTTTTTTCAAATTTCACCATTAATTTCTTTTCAATTGACATTGTATTTATTAAAAAGCCTGACTATGAATCAATAAAGATATCGTTGTTTTTTTGATATTCAAGAATTTTCAGCACCGCCCTTTCAAGTGATTTTGATTACTGATTCGTAGTCAAGCTTTTTAATAAATACTATATATATATATATTTGAAAATGTTTCCCGTCTTCTCCTGGATTTGAAAAAACAAAGAAATGTACTCATAAATCAGGCAGATATAATATAATAAAAATTCAATATATCTTTTTTGAAAGTTCTAATTATTTTTATCAATATATTTGTGCAAATATTGTGATGATTATTGTTATATAAATTTTTAATAAAAAGTTATTTATGATAATTGTGCATCAACATTAGAAAATCAAACCAACAATTACAATTTTAAACTTTGATCTGTTTGACTTTCTTAATTATATTGACATATTAAATTCAGAATATTGAATTTGTAGAAATTTTGTTTTAATAATGCCATATAACAGAAATTTACTACAAAGAAAAAAAAATTAAAAAAATTAACCCTTCCAAAGCAATTTACGCCAAATTCCTATGTTATTTTATTTATATAAGTAAGTCGGGAGCTATACAATAAATAATTTGTTGACAGGACTGACAACTTAGCTAAAATTACACGATATACTATATGCGCGTTAATGACATTTGGCATAGATAGCAATCGTCGTGGTTAGCTCAGTACTCAAACAAAAATGGTTAGAATTTATTAACCAAAAGTGAATTTTCCTATCCAAATTTAAAAAAAATATTTTTATCAGCTGAAATATGCCGTTTATTTTTACAGAGACGGTAACATAGAACTAAAGAAACTTCTGAGAGTTACAACAAATAACAAAACTTAATTAAAATGAATTTCATTTATTTAAAATCAGACAACTAATTAGAAGATATGGATATTTAACTGTTACACTATTTTAGAAAAACGAAAAGACAACAATGACAACACAACGTATTAAATGCAAAGTCGTTTCATTTAGTGCACAACAATTAAGTGGCCAAAAGTGTGAACATACAACATGGTGACATGACACATCAAGCCTTTTTAAGCCTACATATTTTATGCTTTGAGAATTATTTCACAAACGATTTCGTTCACATAAAATGGAACACTGACCAGAGGTAAATGTAAAGAAAATCTAAATGGAAGAACAGTTTTCAATGAGCAAGACAAATTAAAAGTTATTTTTACTAAATGTGAAATAACTCTGATCTCATATTTAATAATAAAATTACTAAATTTTAAGTCAATTTTAGTTGATTATCAAGTAAATAATATCAGTTAAATCATTTTAGTTCACTTTTCACATGCTTTTGTTCTTTTAATATTAAATTTACTTTCATTACGACTAAAGATAAAATTGATCTGGAATCGAAATAAGGTTGCCAACTCCCACAACCTTGAAACCGGAAGATTAAAAAAAATTGCGAACAGTATGACGCTTAAGAAATAATATAACAGGTGTTTTTTCACTTTTTTGGTTTACACATATTAGTGATTTTAACTATATGATGACTAATACCATAAAGATTTAAACAAAACAATTATTTTTACATATTACATAGTACAGTTTACAAATCATGCTATTTTTGTTTGTTTTTAAAATTGTATTTTTCTTGTAGTCGGGCTGACTCCAATAGCTTTAGTGATTTTAGAGAAATCAAATAAAAGTTAAAACTTTAAAAACAGTACTTTTTTCTTGAAAAATTGTAAAAACTGAAAGACAGGAGATTTACATCTCCCGGGTCATAGTTAACCGGGAGACGGGAGACAAAAGCCGATTCCGGGAGACTCCCGGCAAAAACGGAGAATTGGCAACCCTAAATCGAAATGAAAATAAATAAATATATATAATTGTTTAAATATTTATTTAAGTTTTTACTTGAATAGTTAATAATTTGTATTAAATAGAAATTTGAAATCTAGTTTTCACAATGCAAGATTTCAATTATATATATATATATATCATTGAATTTATTTCCAATTCACACCAGAGTGGTATTATCTTAACATTACACTATTGCGGCCACTTGAGAGTGATTTCATCTCAGAAAGTATGAACCCTAACTGTCTATCCATCCCAAAATTTGAGCATGACCTAGTGAATTAATGTAGTTCACTTGAACTATTGATCTCTGAGCTAGAATGATTTTAGAAAATTTCATTAATCACCACGGACAGTTTGATTATAAAATAGATTTCCACTAAATTTTGACTAAAATGATAATTAATCACGGAAAATTTCTGATTTTTATTTTTTTTAAAAAAATTTTTGGATTTTTATAATACTGCTAGTAAAACTTGAATATTTTATGTCAGAATTGATTTGTTATTAATGAAAACAGGAATTTAGAAAAGAATACTTGATATGCGTATTATTTATGCATGCAATAATATTCAGTACCGAAATCCTCCTGCCTGATATTTATTTTTGCTATATTATAAATTTAAAAAATAATATTCTTCTAACTTTTTAATGTCGAATGTTTTGCTTACTTCCAATTCAAAGTCGTTACTTGCCTTGGGCAAATAAATCCTTCTTGGAATGTGAGATAAATTTTAAATTAAATTCTTGCTGATTACAAATCGCTACTAATTATTATTTTTTGAATTTTATCATCTCTTATACTGAGCAAGTGATTATTTACCTTGCTCTAGCTGCAGTTATTCTAATCACATTAATTTTAATAATCAACAATAAAACCCAATTAGATACATTGAATGTACCATTGGAATTTGTCACCTCAGTGACAATCAATGGGGGGATCAGTTGAAGTCGGAGATAATATTAAATTTCTTTGAAAACTAATAAGCGTGGAACTTTCACAAGTATGCAGTCCTTCTCAAGAATTTCTGAATGTGGATAGTAGATGGATTGGTCTCCGCAGGAATAGGTACCCGCTGGCACAGACCCCCTTGCTGAGGAAAAAATTATTAAGGCTAAAGTTTTTCTCAATATTTTTAAGTAGGTCAACTAGTATTTGTATGTAAATCACGGAATTTTTATATTTTTCATTGAAATTTAATAATAAATAAAACTATATAGAATATATGCGTGTGACCTGCTTATGGATTTATTAAATATATATGACCTACTTATTTTATATATTGTTCTACCGGAGACTATATTTTCTAGAAGTATGCGTGTCTGTAGTGTTAATTGAAGTACTTTAATAATTATTAAATATTGCGTCAAGATTTATTTAAAATTATTTCAAAATTCTGCTGTGACAATCTTTTTAGATATCCATGAATGAAATTGTTAACTAAATTAATCGAAAAATAGAATGATTTGGGAAATTCATGGGAGGGCAAGTGCCCCCCTTGCGGATGCCCATGGTTAGACACATGTCAAATTTTTCTTAGTAATTGTGGAGGGTAATGAGCTGGATTGAACATATCTTGCTATTTAATGCAGTCATCATAAGTTTTGATTTAAAATACATAAGACGTAAAATGCAACAGAAATCATGACTTTCTCTATCTTTTTTCTAAATTCATTCAAATAATTCATCACAGCGCTAGTTTTTTGTATTTGTTCATGAGTATGTTTAAAAAGTTCAATACTGTTCAAAAAGTATTGCATTTGATGGTTGAAAAATACTGATTAATGGTAGATAAAAAGTCCCAATCATTATTTTGTTTTGCTTTATATTGTTTTTTTATATCAAAATAGTATTATTTCTTTAACAAATAAAAATGTTGCATGTGGAGTTAAAATTTACGTCATTGGGTGAGTTATTAGTGACACGTAAACTCATTTAAACTGTTTTGAATAATAAATTTAACTTAATAAAGATGAAGAAATTCCGACATTAAAAAGCGATAATAAATAATTACAGGCCCCTCGATTCTGATTGGCTGTTTTGAAATTATTAAATTTGAATCAATAACACTTTAGCCAATCAACAAATAAAAAACAAAATTACTATCGGTAATTGTAACATGAAACAGAATATTTCATCCTATTCCGTTTTCATTATTATTAATTAGCATCGTTTTTTTTTTCTAAAACAAATATTATTTGGCCTACAAATACGAATTGTAACAGGAAGAAATAAAAAAAATGAAAATAAAATTCATATAATAATCCTAATTTTCGGCAGTCTTCTAAATTGTTTGATAAGCCGAAAATGTTTAAACAACACTGTATAAATAAAATCCCATTTTCTTCATGAAATTTAAATTTTCCTAACAAAAAATCAAATGAGATAAATTAATTTTTACCAAAATATTCTCTGGTTTTTATTATTGACATAGTTGTCAACGGATTTCTGAGAATATTTACTAACAATTTATCGACAAAAAATTATAGTTTTCAAAAACATTAAAAACAGCTAAGTTAAAAGTGATTTTATTATAAATAAAAATTACTGATAAAAATCAAATTTACTTTGCATTTAGGTGAAAACAATTCTTTATAACAAGCTGCACAACATGGATCGGTATTTCCTGGAGGGGTATTGAATTGGCCAACGATAGGTTTTTCACACCGGAAACATTTAAAGCATTCAGCATGCCATTTTTTACTTAAAGCCGTAACGATTGATCCACTTTTGATTTCGACATTACATTTACAACATACTACTTTATCATCCGACATTTTTATTATTCTAAATTACGAAATAAAATTTAACAATTTTCATTAAATCTGATATCACCTTTGGATTAGTAAAAACCAATTAAAACTGAATTGTAACAATAATATCAATAAATTCGTAAATATAGTATTAATCAGCCAATCACATTCATTTATAAACTAGATCAATTATTGTCTGCTTTCCGAAATTGTGACATTAAATTCCAGAAAATCACCAGCTCAATTGGCTGACTGGAAATCGGTTGCCATTGGCAATTCATTTACAAACACTCACGATCGATTACTGAAATTTCGTTTTATTATCATTGTTTTTTTGGTATTGACTTCTAATTGTTCAAAATTTTATTGCGAAAATGAAATTTAGAAATAATTTGTTAGACATGAGAAATTATAAATTTATATTTTTCATTTATTAAAATTTCCACCAATGCAAATGGACTGTAGAATTTCAGTTTGGAGCCCAAGCGATTGAATCGTGACTGCAAGGCATCGGAAACATAACACGCAGACACAACATTAAGTTTCACTCAAAACACAAAAATAAACTAATATGAAACAAAAGCAAGAAGTATTACATGAAATCCACTCAAACACAACATAGATACATAACGGAAGTAGGCAAATTTGAATTATTGTCGATAAGGACACAGGAATAAAAATTAGGAAAATTTCCACAGATAACTGTTGAGGATACCTAAATAACAATTTATAAAGAAATAAATAAAATTACCTGGGGGGGAAGATCGCCATGACAAATGGGACGATCTATTGGAACTCAAAAAAGGAAACGGAAGTAAAAAGAAATTAAAAATGAGAAAGATAAAGGAAATTAAAGGTCAGTACTAATTAATTGGTACAAAAAGGAAAAGGAATTTTGAAATCGGGGGAAAAGGAAAACAACAATATCCTTATCTCGACAGCTTGCCAGTGATAACAGAATTAATGGGAGAAGGCGGTCAAACAAAAGAGGAAAAAGGGAAAATAACTTGACAGCTGCCAGAGATAAAAATGGGACAGTCGGGGAAAGCAGGAGAGAGAAAATGGAAAAACACTTGATTATCTGGAGTGCCACAAGAGAAGCAAATTATATAAAGGAAAACTGGTGGACACGAAATTAGAACAAAATTTGGAAAAGTGGGAGACAATTTGTGAGATGATTTGAGAGAAAATTTGGGAGACGATTTTGAGAGATTATTTGTGAGACAATTTGAGAGACAATTGGTGAGACGATTTGAGAGACAGTTTGAGAGATAAAATTATTGGAGAAAATTAGACAACGTCGGACGAAACGTTGTTGGAGAAACGATTGTGAAAAAGAATTGTTAAAGAAAATAATTGTGAATAAAACGTGTTGGAGAAGATTTGAATCAAAGAATTGGTTGAAAAATTAAACGAAAAGAAGTTACTTAATTATATTGAATAAACTTGTGGAGGTCAAAGAAAACAACCAGCTCAAAGTCCCAGTTGATAAACCAATCAGTAATTTGTGATCTTTTAATCAGGCGTTATACACAAGTGCTATTCCTCACCGAGTGTTGTAATAAGCATTGTATAGTCACCAAGCAGAGTGTTGAATTTATTGTCAGTGTAAAGAGAAAGATTATTTGTGATTATCAATAAAGATTTCTGTTGTCAAGTGTTATTTGTGAATCATATAAAGACACGCTTGGAGTCAGAGTAACATTTAAAATTATCACCAACTCAATAACCCAACATTACTATCAAAAAATAAATTAGGAATAAAAGATTACCTCAGAAATGAACAGAAAGTAGAATATTCTATGAAATTGGCGAAATACATCATGGCCGCCAAATAGCTGGTAGAAATTAAATAAAAGATAAAATTTGAAGAATTAAATTAGCAAAAAATTATAAAAAACAAAATAAATTATAAATTAAGACAAGCTTTTGGTTTGATCGTAGTTCCAAGGTCTGAATACACAACACTAAGGGTTCATCACACTAGAGTTCAGTCGGCCGTGTGTGATGAACAATTTTCTATTTTTCTAATGTAATACATTTAAAACCAACATCTAACCTACATTGTTTGTGGGCTATGGGTTACAATGATGTAAATTATGCTAGACTTAAAATTCTAACAGAATACAACAACATCCGAGTGATACTAATCATATAGGTCGAAGTCATAAGTCAGATCATCCTGTTTAAACAATTAAAATAAGAGTTGATCATTGTCAAAACTTCTCGAATTTAATGTAACTTTGAGGAAATATATAAAAGGAAATAAGGTCAAATCCACATAGAAATTTTCACAGGGAAACTTAGAAATAGGAACCTTTAAGCATAGAAATACGGATGGGTCCCTATATAAAGTATTAACTGATAATACCCAGATCCAAAGAAGCTCACGCTCCTAAGAATGAGGATGAATCCCGATACAGATTAAATTTGAGAAGAGATTTAGAATAAAAGGACGGGCTCAGAGAAACCTAGATAAATTCCAACCAAAAATAGTTTCAAATACTAAATTGAGACGACCTTCGGAATATGATTCATTTAGGAAATCTTAGTTTACTGTTTAGGATATCCGAATAGTTCTTAATATCATGGTATACACTTAAGAACAAGAATCTTTGAAGTATTCTGTAACAACATTAAAGTTTAATTTCAGCGCCGCCAATAGAACGTGATTGTACATGGTGGGTGTGTTGTGGTTGGGGCAATCCGATCTGGTAATTTGGCAATAGAATTTTCAGTAAGAGCATCGTCTAGATAACCGCCTTTCATATCATGACATAAGAGAACTTTATTGCGTTGCGAATTATGATTTTCGACAACTTTCATTCCATTCATTTCTTGGAATATTGGTTTCTGGTAATCAAATATACATTTGTTGCTAGTATTAACTGGCTTCCAATTAATTAATTCCTTATATGTATATAAGGTAACGGCATTTTTCTACAAATTGGCTGATAAAATTGAAAACTTATAAAATAAATCATAAAGAGTTAATGTCAGTTTTTATTTAACTTACCAAAATTTTTTCGGAATATATAAACAAGCAAGGAAATCTTTTACAAAATTTATACATATAAGTAAACAAAATTACAAAAAATACAAAATTATATCATTCGATAAAAAATAAACAGATTTTTAAAAATATATAATTTAAAAAGCTTACGATTTTATAAAGTTCGCGTAAGAATTTCACATAGTCAATTACTAATAAATAAATGCAAAATAAACAAATTTAGGTTTTTATATTATTGTTAGGATTTGTTCCGTATTTCGCGAATTGTAATGGATGAGGGTGTTGGTCTATGAGAGCCAACACTAAAACTATTGGGAGCCGAATACAGTTTATCTTGATAATGATAACATGGCATCGAATTTGCTTTACTCTTCTGAGATTGATTAATAGAGCCTGATTGATAAGTAGAAGTATTAGCTGATCGCACGAATTTTGATTGACTGTTATTGTGTCCTGTTTGGTCCTTAGTCGCTGGTGACCGCGCATTTATATATATAATATAATATCGTATAATATAATATAATATAGTATAATAGGTATATAGATATTGTTAAGGCCGTGTAACGGCTCACTACAGGGTGCTTTGAGGATTTTTATTATTTGATGATAGCAAATTTCTGTGTTTGCATGGCCCCAATTTTGGGACTTGACATTATATAATCGCTATGATTACAAAGTTTCTTAGGAAACATAAAGTCTTGCATTCTCATGATTGTTGAACACGATTCGCCTGAACCCAAAAGTGTGAATACCAAAGACAAGGAAGTTTTCATAGGATGGAAAACTCGATATTATTGTGAAATATCGGTTCCAGCCGTTACACATAGCCCCTACCAATGAGGACCGTCCAGACTCGATAACCTAATGCAAAAAGTCTAATAAACAGCCGCCCATAGCAGAGGCCATTTCGAACGACATAAACTTTAAATCTCCTTTAACCATGCAACATTACAATAATGGCTTCATAAATTATGATAAAAACTGTCGTGGTTAATCGAACATATGCATAGATTTGCTACTCTGAAAATTTCATGGCAATCATGAGTAAATCAACCCGACACGTCTGCCACAGTACACGTGGCATGTCTCGTATCGGAATATATAGACATACTGAGACGAGGATTTAAACAAATTTTACGTGAACATTGTAGGATAACTGTAAATAATACCTGTTTGAAATAATATTATTGGATGTTGAATTCGAATGTCTGATTATTATGTAATGTATGCATTAATGTCAAAGGTGTAATATTGCATTATTGATGCATGTATGTATCTTGCTCAAGATACTTACAATATAATTACTTCCTTCGGAGGGATAATCAGTTTTTGATATTAATAAATTATATGTCTCCAAAGTCTTCCAATATGGTGACCATGTCAGGACCAACGACAATAAACCATTAAATGCTTTTATTCCAACGCCTAAAATCTGTACAATTGAAGACAGTCTGAAAATTTTCGTAGAAGAGATTAGAAGATTTTATGATTTAATTCAAACTCCAATTCAATTTCAAAAAACGTTCATAAGAGCATTCATGTCAACCGAAGAAGATAAATTATATTGAATGAGACAATGAAGAAATTGACAGTTATGAAGAAAGATCCAGAAAAGCCTTCGAAGAACCTTCAAATTTAGGAAGAGATTTTAACGAAGCTATCCGTTACAAAAAAGGATAATGAATCAATTCAAGACTTATTATGACCATTGATCGATTGGAGGAAAATGTCTTAAGACACGAATTATCGAAAGAGAAATTAACTGCCTTTTTATTGCAAAATTCAATAGAAGATAAAGATATAAAAAGAGAAATCAAGATGAGAAATATTTCTAATGTAAAGGAGAGTAAGGAAATCATTATGAAGATAGAAGAAACTTAATAAAGAAATGAAAAATGAAGAGATTGCGGTTATGAAACTATTCAAAAGAATTTATGCAAATGATATCCAAAATTGAAGCCAATATCTAGCTCAACGATATCAATAATCACAACCACGACAACAACAAAGATTTCGAGAACCATCTAGAAATAATAATAGAATTGTAGATCAAAGGAGTTTACCTCGTCAACCATCACAAAACAGATCGGATTTTTCAGTCAATTCGAAGATATGAACAACCACAATCAAACAATGCTGGGGATGCAAATAAGAAGGACATATAAGGGCTCACTGTCCGAACATAAAATGTTCTCATTGCAAGAAGGCAGGCCATTTTACATTCCAATGCTTCGATTTAAGAGGATTTCAAAGCTGCAGACATCAACAGAACATAACAGCGAATACAGACCAAGCAGACGAAGAGAATCTGATGTCCGACAGTGAGGAAGTGATTGGAGCTATAAACTAAATGTAAGTAAGATCTTGAGCAATGATTGTAATGTATGAGAATGTTTGTAATTGTTTGCTTAAAATTGATTTTTTTTGACAATATTTGGTATGATGATTGTGGTATGCTTTATGAGATAAAGTTTATGTTATATGTATAGATACTATAGATGAAATAGATAAAGGTATTGCCAATAAAGTATGCACTTTAAAAAAAGATTATAATAGGGTAATAAAATACAATAAAAGGGGGTAGGTTCAGTATTAATATCTTGATTAATAAGAAATTTAATTGTCTTTTGGATACGGAGTCAAAATAAGTATCATTAGTAAAGAAGTACTAAACGGTCTCGAAAATGTAAAAGTTAAAAACACTAATTTATTGGTAAATGTGCAAATCAGAGCTCGTTAGAAATATTAGGAAAGGTTTCGTTAAAAATAAAAAATAAGGGCGATTTCTTTATCCCAAATGAAATTTCGCAACGTGTAATATGAGGTATTAATATGTTTGATCAATTTAATATTAAACTTCTATTTAACCCACGAAAAGAGAATATTCTAATGTTGGATGATGGGAAACCAAGTAATTTAAAAAATAATGATCAAATTAGTCGAGATGTGACTTTGAATAAAATAATTAAAGAATATGAAAATATATTTATGAAACATAAATGGGATGTACGTAAAACCAATTTACTAAAACATGATATATTAACAAAAAGTGAACCTATTGTTATTAACCCTAGAAGCCCAATTCATCCAATTGAGAAGATTGAAAAAAAAATATTAAGGATACTAACGAAAGAATCTACACTTCCCTATCACGATAATCCACCAGGTCGTTTCGCCATTCCTCGTCATTGAAATCCTGACATTCCCCGTCCGTACTGGGGATCAGGCCCTGTCGGACGTCATTTTCATTCGCGATTGCGACGCGGACTTCTGGAATGGTTCCCGCTTCAACATCACCATTGGGTTATCCTGACCTTCCGCTGGTCTGGTCGTATAGGTCGTGCTCCTTTCACCCATGGTCTGGTTCAATTCAATAGCTACAGTTAAAAGCTGCGATTTTGGATCAGAGCCATTCCCGTTGCGGATGTGTCGTTCGTCGAGGGCTTGCATGTTCTGACAATCTTTTGCAGTCTCCTCGATCTCTGTGAAATATTTCTCGTCAATCTGAAATAATGAATTTCATCATACGCATCCATTATTCGGCATCCATTTCTTATCACTCATCACGGGAGTCTCTCATCCATACGCATGTCATTTAGTTATTTATTATCATTAATAATTTCAGTGGCTATCAATAAATGGTGGTTGTGCACCAATGAAATAACTCTTGAGTTAGAACAATCGATAACTCCCGATGACTAGGTTTGAGTTTTTCAGGGATTCGACCTTCTATATTCGTTTATTTCCTTATAACTAAAATTAAAATTAACTTTCAAAAGTTTTACCAGGGAACTGCCCTCATTTTGTTCGACTGATTCCTTAAATTTAAAGTGAGAATCGACTCTCAAAAATTCGAAGCAGGGGTTTGTCCTTATCGCAAGAATCTATTTCCCTATTATCAAATTTAAAATTGACTTTTGAAATTTTTGGCAGGGATCTGGCATTATTTTATTCATATTTCCTTAAATTTAAAGCTATTGGTACTACTCTTATGGTTTTAGTGTATTTTTTAGGAATTTAAGTCTAAGTTATTTTAAAGGCTCACTACCCATAGTCCACTGAGCATTAGGGAAACAAGCTCTTAGTGTCTTATATAACACAATAATGCAGCTGTAGTTTGAGTGTGTAGTTTAGGTATGTTGTCTTCATGCACTATAAATCTATTAATATTATATTGAAATGAAAAGTTATATCGCTCCACACGGCCAACCGGACACTAGTGTGACTAGCCCTACTCATCGCTATGACTAATCAGGCATGAATCATCGATTTTTAAATTCAAATTTTAATGGGTCAAATAAGGTCAAACCTTCAACCAAGGGTATCATTCGAAAGGTCACGAAGAGCTCTATCGAATTGTCATACCATCGAAGTAGATTTAGATATACCGGATTCGATTCACGACTTCTTGGATGATTTTCCAGTAGCCGCTGAAAAGATGTGCGCTCCGGGTTCGAAAGTGGAGAAGATGTTGCTGACCCACACACCCAAGAGGAATTACGTTCTTCATTGGAGGCTTCTGGCCACATTTATTAATTTAGGTGTAAAAGTAATAAATATTCATAGGGCAATAAAATTCAATAAAATTTTTAAAAATTATATAGATGTCAAAACTAATCTAAGAGCCTCATCAAGTAATAAACTAGACAAAAATTATTTTAAATTATTAAATAATAGTCTCTACGGCAAGACCGTAGAGAATCTTAAAAAACGAATTAATTTGCGTACTTTGTAATAATTAACAAAAATTATTAACCTATACATCAAAACCAATCATAACCATCTGTTTTGTTGAGGAAAGAGTCAGTGTGTTTAGACAGACCTAGTTACATTGGTCAAACAGTACTAGATCTGTCTAAACTCCGAATGTATCAGTTATAATATGAAGATCTTCAAAAATATCACAATGAATTTAATTGTGTTATAAATATTGTAGCTGGGGACACTGACTGTTCTTCTTGGAAATTAAAAATCTGTCTTTAAATACTCTTTTGCCGGCGATGGTTAGGGATCAATTATTAGATACGCCAAACTATGACCCCAGTCACCCATTATATAGTAGACACCTGTATTCGGTAATAAGTAAGTTTAAGGATGAGAATAACGGACTATTATATGATGAGATGGTGTTCTTGAGACCCAAATGTTATAGATTGTTAGGGGACGAGGAGTGCTTGAAAGCGAAAGGGATCTGTCTTAATGATACTGCACTGAACCATCAGTCGTATATTGATTGTTACTTGAATGATAGGATTGTTACTGTCCCACAGTTTAGGATAACAAGTAAAAATCACCAGTTATATTCTGTAAAGAGTAATAAGAGGGCAGTGACCAGCTTTGACGATAAAAATATTGGATAGAAAAAAATAAGAGTCTTGCATATGGACATTATAGGATGCGTGACACCGTTATATTTGAAGATGTTCCTGATCCTTCACATCCTGATCCTCTAGATCCTCTAGATGGTAACGAAAATGGACCGGAACATGATTATTTCGCCGGCAGAAATGATATGTAATATTATTATTATTATTATTATTATTAATTTTTTAGAATAGATAGAAGATCCGTCAATTAATAATAATAATAATAATAATAATAATAATAATAATAATAATAATAATAATAATAATAATAATAATAATAATAATAATAATACACCTTTACTTGTTGAATGTGAGCAGTACCCATAAAGGGACAAAATATCTTGTCGGATAAACTGTGACTATATATAATAATAATAATAATAATAAAATTAATAATAATTACTATTAGAGGGTATCACCATTAAATAGAGCTCTTCAAGACCTTTCGAATGATACCCTTGGTTGAAGGTCTGACCTCATTTGACCCTTTAAAATTTGAATTAAAAACTGAAATGAGTCACCCCTATGAATCACTCAATGAGTCACCATATGAGGCATACCTATGAGTCATGCCAATGAGTAATAAAATTAAAAAATTAAATTAAATTATGAGTCATATGTCTTTGTTGCTGGTTCCTCATTCTACCCTAATATACTTAATTTTGAATTTTAATTTTCATCAATTTTGATGGCTATTTTTCGTAATTTATGATTTATTTAATTTTATATTTTATTTAATTTTAATTAATTTCGCCGCCATGATGGATATGGGGATTTTCTAGAATATTCTATTGTGTTTTAAGAATTTTAATATATCATTCTCATTTCTTTTAATTCTTATGTTATTTCATTTTAATTTTATGCTTATTTAGTTATTAAATTTTATTTTTTAGTAAACTTCGACCAATTACTTGGCGTCCATGATGAATTTAGTGATTTTTATAGAATATTCTAGCTTTTCTTATTATTTCAATTGTATTTTTTATTCTTAATTCATTTTCTGATGATGTTTCGTTGAAATCTTCCTCAATTCCATTCCTAATTTCTCTTATCGTGATTAATTCAAATTTGTTTATTTCTGTTATGTGTAGATTTTATGTTTCAGTTCGTTTCGTGCAATACTTCTTGCTTTGTTTTATTTTACTTTAGTTTTGTGTTTATCTTTTTTGGTGTTAAGTGAATTCTGTTTGGTTGTGTTTAATCGATGTTTTGACGTGTTTTAGTTTGTCTCGACTTGATGGTGTATCTGCGTGGTATTTTCTTATACGTGGGCCTAAAATCAATTTTTGGCCAACAAAAATTTAAATTTATAAAGAACCAGATATTTATCAGATTTTAGCGAACGACTTAAACCTTTTTTATTTTATAATTTGGAAAGTTTCAAATCAAATGTAAAATCCAGACAATCTTGAAACATAAAAGGATGAAATTAAGTCACATGATGCTTTAAGAGACTTTCGGAAATTTATCTTGATCTTAATACAGTATTATTACTAAAATTAGTCATTCTTACAAAACTAATGCCGATTCTGATATGAACAGTCTGCCATCAACATCTCTTCATTCAAAAGAAGAAGATAACAATTGTTTCTATACAAAAGAGTTTTCATATTACCATACGCCGAGATAATAATAAACACCAAAAACGACAATTCTTGTATGAGTTTAACGTCAAATTAAGGCGATGACCCTACAAATTTTAATCCTCAATTATATAATATCGAAATTGAATGAAGAGCATTTATAATAGTGAAACTAAAGTGCAACATTTCATTATTCATTTCAACACCAAAGAATTTAATGTAATCCGCTGGATCGATCGTCACATTCCATGAGCCAATTTATGGACCAATGGACCAATCACCTTCTCCTACAGCAGCCCGATTGCTTTGTCCAACACATGAACAAATTGTACACTCAATCATTTACAATATTTTCCGTCGGAACGTCAATATAAAATTTACACAAACCTTTATTCGATGGACAAAAGACTTAGAATGCTCCTCTTACGCTCCGCTTCTTCAATAAGGGCAATTGAAGAGTTCAAATGGACTAAAAAAAAGAATAGATTAACTAACAATTAAAAAATCAATATCGATATAGTAATTTTCTTGGATACAATAAATATTATAATTTGTTTTATATTTTTGAAACTACGATCTGATAACAAATTTACAGGTGTCTTACAAAGGTTCTTTCGTATTATCGATGACAAATAAAAAGCTCGAATTTAGTCTGCCATTATAAATCACATTAAATATCACTTTGAAAGAACTTATATAATAAAACACTTTAAAATTGTGATGATAACTTCATTTGAAACATTGACATATTAATTAAAATTTCATAATAACAATTTTTTTTAATAACCAATGTGAAATCTTTAGTTGAGTTAAGCTGTTTAATTACCAAACATCAAGACTACATAGTTTACAACATGAATTACATTTCATTAAATATTTTCCGAATACTTCCAAATCTTTATTCATTTGATTAGTATCCTACTAAAGATTTTGCCTTCAATCTATTCTGTCAACTTTTTCCTTATTTTCCTATCTGTAAATGACGACTTCCTTCTAAAACGCCATAACAGTCTCTCTTTTGACAATTCACTTATCTAACAACTGGAAGTAAAACGATATTTAATTATTATCTGGGTCCCACTTACTTGATGTTCTAACTACTAAGTTTGTTGTCGTGATTCAAAAATTCACTTTACTTATTTTCCTTTTGTTCACATTTTTCCATTAAGTTTCTAATTAAACTTTTATTTTTACATTATTTCACTTTTACAACCCAAAAAAATGTGTCAAATTTTGATTTTGAGGGAAATAACTTTAAAAATGTGTCAAACAGCCGATCAGCTCTCACGTATGTGATTGAAATGCAGTCAAGTAGCTCACTAAGACAATGAAAGAAATGATATTGTTAAGCCTTGTAGATGTTTTCATTTTTCCATTTGCATAAATTTAATCACTTCAGTATTTTTGCTGTCGCGATAAAATTGCCACCACTACTTTTCCACTTTTCTTTTCGAACCAAGTGTGCTTTTCCATTTTTAAACATATTAATAAATTCATAACTACAATTACTGATTTTTTTTTAATTATATTAAATGATTTCCTTATACATATCTTAAATTGTGAATCAACTAAAAACGTTTAATTTTATATAACATTAATTGAAATAATAATATTTTTAAAAATGTAAATTTCATATTATAATAATATCATTTTCTTTTAATGCATAAATATGAAATTTCCATAGAAACCTGGTAAAACGAAAAATGAATTATATTGAATGTAAAGATAAAAGACCATATGATGATAGTCAAAGAAAGAAGGAAGTCGTTGATTATATTAATGAACATAAAATTAATGAATTAATTCATAATTTGACATCGTTAATTTTGTATTACAAGCCTGGTAATTTATTTTTATTAATTATTGATCATATAATTAATTATTTAAGAAAGCCCACGACGATTTATGATTGAACAGCTAGAAATTCTAGAACAAGCACAAGAAGGTTCTGTTGACCCGCCCAGTTTATTTTCTGACAGAAATATTGAAGCAATGTTTATGATGTTAGATCCAACCGATCAAGGGATAATTAACATATCGCAATACAGAGAAGCTATGAAAGCTTTAGGAATCACTGAATACGACCAGTTTCCTATCGGAGGCGATAATGGTACAATTAGAAAGGAAACGTTTATCAATGAAGCGTAAATTAATGGTTTCGATGATTATGGAATGATAATATTTAGGAAACACGGCCTCAGGAAAATTACTGCAAGTTTTTGTCCGAAATAAAAATTGATTTCTCTTGTTAATTATCAATAAATAAAATATTTGTTAGCGTTATTGGAAATCTCCCTAAGCTATTTTCTGTTTAAACTAATAAAATGTACTCAACAGCTTTTTTATTTTGACATTTTAAAATTCTGATAATTATTTATGTGAATTTTACTATTTTAATAAATAAATTAATTACATTTCTATAAATTATTATCTATATATATTTTACACGACAATGTGGATGGGGGGTCGGAATTGCTTTATTTGACTCCTTTCACTGCATCACATATTGAAAAGAATTTAATAGTTTCAACATCAAAAAACATCCAAAGCTAACCCTGTTCACAATTAGGCAATGGGGAACGGGATTTTTTAGGTGGGGCATAGTAGGGAGCAAGGCAGTTATTTGAAAGTCCCAATTAATTATAACAAGTTGTCCCATACGTAAAAAAATCATCAAATCAAACAAATTGTTTACTATTTGAATTTAATCAACATTTTGTGATTTGGCCTATTCCATCTAGAGACCTTCTCGTCTTAGAGGGAACATTTAGAGGAACATATAGAGCGCAATTAAAAATAATTTTGACAATTTTAATTTACCAAATAAAGAATAAATAACCATACGGTGAGTAAACGTATATTATATACATATCGTTGAGGTTAGGTAGGCGAGTACAAGCTGGGCCGGCTCTGGATTTTGCTGGGCCTCCGGAAAATATTATATGCGGGGCCCCTTCCCAGAAAGAAAGAAATGATACGTGAACTTTTATATTTCGGAATTAGGTGTAAATATGCCTTTACGTGTACCGCATTCGACTGAAGAGAGCAGAGTTCAAAAACTCAAAAGAATGTTATTTTTACAGAGATTACGATAAATTGAAAATATCTTCGAGTGCTTAGTTTTATTAGTATACGATTTTATTGTAATCCTTCAGTGCCGCTTTAGAGCGACATTATTTTAAGTGGCGACAAAATTATGAAAAATTTAAATTTAAAAATATTTTTTATGCTATGAAAATTATTTGTTGTTCTTCGTGCTACTAATATCACTTTTTATATAGCACTTTCTATGTAGCACCAAATTGTCTAAGGCCGGCGCTACGATCATCCCCGTGGTAACAGAATTATCCAAGATGAATACCCGCCTAGATGCAGTATCAGACATCGACATTTAATTCTTATATTAAACGTATTAAAATTATATAAAAACTAATTAAGAATTACAAATGCATTACTAATGAAATAAACAAAAATTAGTTTGTTTAAATATTATTATTAGCCATACTTTCACATGTTTTTTCAAAAAATGTTCAAAAAAAATACAGAAGCAAACAATCTCGATCACCAATTAAAAATGTCTATCATGAATCGAATAAATACAAATATATTTTGTTTTCTAATTTCATGTGGCGCAAAGCTTTGTGGAATTTCAAGACATTCCTGAGATCCAAAGCGTCTATCATGATAGCGTCTATCTGATAAATTATAAGCATGTGATAAATATTTACTTGACTTTGACTGGCAGAAAGTTCCTAATTATTCATGCAGTTGGGCACAGAAATCATGATTATGATTGATGTCCCCAAATATGAAATCTCTACATAATTTCCTCAAATTAGTATCGATATTTACATAAAACATTACATAATAAAAATCATTTTATAACAGCATATAAAAAAAATATAAAATTTGAGAAATTAAATTTATTTTGACTAATCAAATTGCATATAAATTAAATTTATTTTTAAAAATATACTATTTATAAAATTTATATTTAAAATTTAAAGCTAAAAATGTACAATCAAACTGAAATAAGAAAACGTCTTCACTCAACATATAGAAGATTTAAGGAATCAAAATCACCAATTTACAGAACAAACAAAAAATTCGATAGAAAATTCAAAGATCACAAAAATCGAAATTATAAAAACACAATTAAAAACACTAATAAAGAAATAAATAAAAATTCAAATAAAACCAACGAAAAAAAAGAAATAAAATTTATTACACAAAATGAATGGAACAAAATAGTATCGAAAAATTCAAACGAGAAATTAATTTATTTCATAATAAAAAGTGAATGGAATGTTAAGGAAGACATTGGATCCAATATTAGCACTCATGATAAAGGTAGCTCAGAGGTCATTCTTGAATCCAATAAAAAAATAATAGATTCAGATATTTTATATGATATTAGTAATGACTGGAGTTTAGAGAATTGCAATGGAGATCAGCATGAGCTGTTTGATGGTGACTCTATTTGGTTTTGATAAATAGAATTAAATATTAAAATTTTTTTTTCTTTGTGTTTTATATTTTATAATTTTATTAATATTCATTCTTTAATGTTCAAATTAAATAAATTTTAATAAATAATTATATAAAAATTTAATTCACTAGTTTCCCAAACTTATTTGACCCTCTTTTAAAAAAATACACAAGGCCTCCCACCTTTATCTTTGTTACCAGCATGAAGTTTTCAAGTGAAGTTTTGGAAAAATCTTTCATTGGAAAAATCTTTTTTGGAGACAGAATAAAGTCATATTTCAAATATTCGACATTATATTGTATTTTTTTTACAAAACAAATTTAAATTTTAACT
The DNA here is from genome assembly GCA_959609185.1 of Schmidtea polychroa. Lineage (NCBI taxonomy): Eukaryota > Metazoa > Platyhelminthes > Tricladida > Dugesiidae > Schmidtea > Schmidtea polychroa. The sequence continues at coordinate 172,299 of CAUHTR010007840.1, forward strand.
AATAAGCTCAAACCAGAGAAGATACTAAGATAAATAAACAAAACAGATAATTTAATGTATTTTTATTATTGTGCAGGTTAAAATTTATATTAGTAATTAAAATAAATGGGTTTCATAAATAAATGGGTTTTATATAAAATAGATTTATAAATTTAAATTTACAAAACTATAATTATCATGCTAATTTTATATTAATCTTTTAATTTTTAATTTGATATTAAAAAGTAGGTGACAAGTATCAGATTAAAATTAGATAATGATTCGAGTGATTCGTCAAAAGCGAATAGGTCTTTAAGGGGTTGAGAATATTTTATAAGGTTAAAAAATATTAGCACTTCACGACCCCTTTTTTACTTACTTCCTCTAGAGTCAGCTCGGCTCCCTTAATTCCCTCCAATACCACCAGGAACTACCTCACATTCGTTTTACAATATATGTCAATAGTTTTCTTTTTTGTAGACTAAATTTTTGTTGGTATTGCTGTATTCTGAAGGGAAATAAATACCTACTGCGAAAAAACCACACAATCGTGAAACTCAAAAATATACATAGCTTAGAACTTTGTTTTATTTTCATGATAATTTTTCAAAATGTCACAGAACACGGCTGAGTGACCGTGAAAGGTATGAAACAAACTTTTGGTTAAAGAATTACAATTGTACTCAGCTCTAACAGCCTCATAGCTCTTACTTTAATCTAACGACACACTCATAACGATACAAGTTTATGTTTTGAAATAAAAAATACTGAGCTCATAAGTTTGTATTTAATATATAAAAAACAGAAAACTCAAAATTACTGTTGGATATATATTGATTAAATTTTTATATTCATTTTTTAGAATTTGAAAATTAAATGGAATAGATAAACAAAATTTAATTTATCTCCGTTGAGAATTAATCAGCTTGTTAAACGAGAAAAACTGATTACGCTTCAAAAAATATTTTTTATTGAAAGAGACATTAATTTTGATTAATAAATTCTAATTGGAGGTTATGTTATTGTTTATTTGTAATAAATAATTAATATGGGTATTTATGCCATCTTAAATGTACTTTGATATTTATTTAGTTATTTGATTGACACGTTGTCTATTATAATAATACTAATAATAATAATAATAATAATAATAATAATAATAATAATAATAATAATAATAATAATAATAATAATAATAATAATAATAATAATAATAATAATAATAATAATAATAATAATAATAACTATTGTATTTATTAAAAAACTTGACTATGAATCAGTAAATATATCGATGTTTTTTTGATATATTTACTGATTCATAGTCAAGCTTTTTAATAAATACAATGTCAATGGAAAAGAAATCAATGGTGAAATTAGAGAAAACAAGTTCTTATAATAATAATAATAATACAAATAATAAAAATAATAAAATAATAATAATAATAATAATAATAATAATTGCAATAATTTTAATTGTTTCTTAGATTATGAAAAAAATTTCATATTTTTACACAATGCAAAACAAAAATCCTAAATAAAATTGTTCGAACATAAAATAAATAAAATAAAATAAGTAATCGTTAAAATTATTTAGGATCTCATATTAACAACTACTTAGATTTGAGTTCCCTGATGCCCCTGATACCCTTGATCCTATATGGGATAATATCGTTCTCTATCTACTGAATTTTACAGTAATATGCAAGTTGTGACATTAATTTTGAGTTTGGAAATAATTTCTGTTGATTAATAAGCAATTAAAACATTTCGTGTCCATATTTATTATTTCACTTGCGATCGAAGAAATGAATTTAATTTAATATTTTTTTGACTTAATATATTTGTATAATTTTCGATAAGTCTAAAAATTTTGTTAAAATTTATATGGTTTTTTAAAATCTTTTGTTTGGTATTGAAGTTTGGATTCAATTAAGTTTGAATTTGGTTTTGTTAATATGTATATGCAAATAAAAGAAATTGTGAATATTATATTTTTAAATAGATTGATATGAATTGAAGTTTTATTTGAATTATTATTATTATCAAGTTATACACCACAAACGTTTCCAATAATATAAGAAAAAAAATCAATAATATTACATTATAGAAACATAAATACTATTATTTCACGCCAATGTTATGATTACACTTTCGAAATCTAAAAAGTGGTAGAAAAATTAAATGCTGCACACAAACACAACACACACTATAAAACACATGGAAACTTTCGATATATAAAAATGCGCCATTGAGATACATTTTTATAATAACTTTATTTTAGACAATTTTGAGAATAAAATATCGCTGAAAATGTTTTTAAATATATTTTTAAAGAAACTACTCTAAATTGTCATGAAAATGACGAAAAATTATCGTAAGAAATATTTTTGAGTTAAATATTCATTAGAATTTCTGATATTTGTTTTAGAAATGTTTTAGAAAAATACACTTTTGGCGATTGATTTAATTATAATTAGGTATTGATCTGACTTACATTATATCAAAATAATTCCAAAATAATTATAAAATAAATTTCATAAAATTCGTAAAAACCTGAAAATCAATTAAAAATAATTTATAATAAAATGTTGACTAAAATCCAGTAGCTTGAATAATGATCTCATATCTATATGGATCAAAATTCAAGCCTTAAAATTTACTTAAAATTAAAAATCTTACATGAAAGTCATTTTTAAAATGGCTAAAATATATTTCTAGAAAATTGAAATTTATTAAATTGGTGAGTCACCAATTGTAGACCAATTGATGTACACACTAACCACTACTACCGTGGTCGCCAGCCTTTTAGTACCGAAATGCACATTCCAAATTATCGATGGTGTACCGGGCACCATTTATTTTTTCAAGGTAAATTTATAGTGACTTTCAAATTAACACTTTAAAACCCGGCATTTCGAAAATCCATACAAAAATGACGCGAATTCGAGTCATCGGCCATTTAAGTGTTAATAACGCAAATAATGTACAAAACAACATTTAATTTAACGTATATTACCTTTATTCAATATAATTATATATTTAGTAATCATTATGTATATCTATAACAAACTAAAAATACAATACCAAACAACTTTTATTAAGTCAATGTGATTTTTGGCACTGAGTATCAGGGGCCAATGTCTCATAATTAGGGATGTAAGCTGATATTCCTGTTTGCAGACAATCATCAAGATGCTCGTCGGTAATTCGAGATCTGTGTTTGGATTTTATTATATTCATTGTTGAAAACAACGATTCGCATAAATATGTGGAACCGAAGAGCGATTTTATTTTATATGCCGCAATTTTAACAATGGAAACTTTTTTTGTCAACTAAGTTCTAAAATTGTTCATCTGTCACATACGATTTCAGCACAATATCATTTTTAAGATCCAAAATCTTAAGTTCCAGATGCTCTGCTCTTTTTTCAATAAGTATTCCAATTGATGTCGCTAATGCTGTTACATTTTCCTGGCTAGTAAATGAATTTACAAGAAAGATGACTATTGGTTCTATAATAGCAAACTGTTCAAATCTTTTTTCCAACTGTTCTTTCAGTGTTTCAAGATGAATAATAAATGATGACGGGTCATAATTTCCATCACTTACCAGTTTATGCATATTTGGGAAATGCACGAGGGATTTTATTTTCAAATGAGATATCCATAAATTCAGCTTCGATTTAAATGAATTGATAGATCCTGTCATTGTAGCAACGTGTTTTTCTTTTCCCTGCAGTTCCAAGTTTAAAGTGTTCAATTTGTTCATGATATCTGCGAGGAATCCAAAATCTATTAACCAGGAAGGATCGTGCAATTCATCAAAGTGTTGATTTTTAGATTTGAGGAATTTTTTTATTTCATCTATCAAGCTTAAAAATCTTGTAAGCACTTTGCTTTTTCTGAGCCATCGTACCTCTGCATGCAAGATAAGATCGGAATGTTCATCTTCAGTACCTTCCAGTAAGGCCCTGAATAGTCGGTGTTGTAAAGACACTGCTTGAATAGAGTTAACAATTTTCATTACGATCTTCATAATGTGAGCAAATGAAAGTATTTTACTGCACAATACTTTCTGATGGATAATACAATGGTACGCAATAACGTTGGGAAAGCATTTATCTTTCTTGCACAGGGTGACAAATCCGTTGATACTACCCACCATTGTTAATGCCCCGTCAGTGGTGATAGCAGATAGCTTGTGGAGAGGTATATCTATTGAATCTGCAAATGTTTTGAATATGTTGAAGATATCCAGACCTGATGTTCGTCCTTGCATTGGTAATATTTTCAGCAGCTCTTCTTTTATAGTGAAGTCATTAAAAACCATTCTCACCATTACTGCTAACTGTGCTGTATCTGATATGTCAGCTGACTCGTCACATTGCAAAGCAAACCAATTACATATTTCTAAGTCATTTTTTAGTTGAGTTTGCATGTCTGTTGAAATTGCATGTATTCTTCTTATAACCGTATTGCCTGACAACTGTAAATCTTGTATTGCTGACATAATTTCAGGCTTGTTAGAAAGTCCTTCAAATAAGCACTCAGCGCCAGCAAGAAATGCTCCTTTTATCAGCTCAACAAATCTTGGTATGGTTTTTTCTTCTTTGCGAGCACGTGGGAAATTTTAAAAGAAGCAATGGTAGCATTTTTAGATTTTAATGGATTTTAAGGATAGAGAATTTTTTTAACCATATTTTTATAAACAACGAGGAAATAAAAATTATAAAAATATGCTTATTATTATCTTAAAATTTCGAAATCTATCGATTTTAATTTTTTTTAATTAAAAAATTCGCTCAAATTTCCATTATTTTGCTTTATTTACATTTTTTCTGGTAGCACACATAAAACAGCTGCCGGGCGCCAAGGCGCCCGCGGGCACAGGGTTGGCGACCACTGTACTACTATATAAAATGTATCTCAGTGGTGTTTGGTGCATTATATTTTGGAAAATGTGGAAAAGCCTCAAGTTAAAATTCAAAATAAAAACTCGATGAAATTCTTTGAGTGTAATGATTAGCTCGATTTTTATTTCTATCAGAATGTGCTAAATTTTACCACCTCAACTCCGCTACTAAGAGCACGATGCCAAAATGGTTCATACTTGTCAATATTGATGTTATAATTTTGATGAATAAATCTTTTAATTAAATTCAACGGCATTCCAGTGCGATCCTGGTTTGATTTAATTGCTGCACTGATCTTATCCATGGCTGAAGGATGAATAGAAATTAGATTTAGCTTTTGCAGGCTTCAGTTGAGACTAATCATTCGGCTTTAACATTAGCATTGGGACAGAACTTTAAACAAAACGAATTGATATTCGATCTTTGTGAATCGGTTATTATTTTTAATATTATATTAATATTATATTATATAAACCACCTTTTAGAAATAGCATTGGAGCAGAGCCGGATTTACTCTTGATGGGGCCCAAGGCTAAAAATCTTATGGAGCTCTTTTATAATGTTTTTTTAATAAAAAGGTTAATTTGTTTCCTCCTGTTATATAGTTAAAATTTAATTTCAAGTTTAATTTCGAAAATAATATCACATTTATTCATATATAAAAGATATAAACATGAAGTACATTAAATAAAAAAACATTAACCCTTAAACCACTGAAATAAAATTTCGAGGACAAACCAAACTCAACCAAACTGATCGTTACAAGCAAACCATGTGTTTGATCGTGTTCAAACCTGCAAGTTGTGGTGTGTAGTTTTACAGATGAAAAACGGTCTTACTGTTTGGAACGCGAAAATGTTTTGATTTGAATTGAATGGGGTTTTTATGATGACCGTCTGTAGACGGTTTTAGTGGTTAAAGGGTTAATTTAGAAACATTTTCTTCTAGATTTTTTTCTCTGCAAAATCTTCAGCAGTAACTTGAGAAAGTATTATATTAAATATAATATGCAATATAATTAACTACTTCTTTACTTCTATTACATAAATATAATAATCTGCTAACAATTAAAGGATGTAATAAGTTTTTATAATAATAATACAAAATGTTTGGGCTCCTAAGAGACGTTCACTTGAAAAAGGCAGTGCCCAAAATTTGTGAATATTAAAAACATCGATATATTACTGATTTATAGTCTTCGAGCTCTTTTTAATAAATTTAATGGAAAAAAATCTGTGGTGAAATTGGAAAAAAAGTTCTTATAATATTAATATTAAATATATTCTAGTCTTTAAAAATATATTTATCATTGATTCTAACTTGGACGCAACCTTTTAGTATTATTGCCGCATTAACACTATTAGTAAGGCCTACTTATTTTAATATTTTCGTTTGAATTTGATTGAATATTACAAAACTTAGTCTGGTAGGTCTTAGAGGATGGAGGCAATTTATTATGAAAGAAGGACGGGTGGCAACCTTAGTCCAGATTCAGGAGTTTAATCATAACATTCGAAACTTTTAATATTTTTGTTTATTCGTATTACAACAAAATCTTAAAATTTAATTTAAAATTTACTAAAAATTAAAATAAAGATTAGTATAATCGAGATAATATCAATCGAGAAATAATTACAAAAATTCAACAATTAATAACAAATTATTTGTATATCAAAGACTGTCAACAAAAAATTACATTAATCTGAGGCCATATTGAGGCACTGGCAACATAGGTTAGGTAAATAAAATCAGGAAACCATTTCTAAAATTAGTTTTTATTGACGTTTTAATGCATTAAATAAGTTTTGCTGTCGACGAAATAGTATTTTCCTTAGTTTGTTTTACAACTTAGCTAATGGTAATTTCGATTAAAGATAATATATTTTTGAAATTGTATATCTTTAAGTACAATCTTATATTCTAAGAACGCTTATAAGGAATAGATAGGTCAGGTCAGTATAATATTTGTTTTTGTTTTTTTGAATGAAGGCCATGTACTTTGTAAAATATGGTGCCCTCCCCCTCTTGGATTTCATCATTTATATTTTATCATATTTGATAAAACAAATATTTCATTTAATTTCACATTTAAACAATAAAATCAAATAATACTCAATTCCTATTGGCTGATTTATATTACCAACTATAAAAGTATTTCGATTTATAATTAATATTTTTATTATGTAGGAAAATTATTCTCCTCTCATGGTGAGTTGAATTCTTAAATTAAAATTTGTGTTATTGATTTTTTTAATTAATTTTCACTGTAATTTTAATTAAATTACTATTCTTTTAAATTAATCTATTTAGAAATTTATTATCGTATATTATTAAAAAAATAGAATTAAATTAAATTATGAAATTTATTTAATCAATTGTATGCCAAGTGGAAAAATTAAGTTAAAAAATTAATTTTTATTACAGAAACTAAATTAAATTAGTTTTAATTACTAATAATTAATTTGGATGATGAGAGAGGTGAAAGGCCTGGAATAGAACTTATAAAAAATTTTGTTCTGTTCTTGTATAAAAAATTTAATATTTTACAAAAGAAAAATATCAATTGAATTTTTTTCTAAATATTTCACTTTTCGAGGCCTGATTATTAAATTTGGAAAGTAATTGATGTGGAGTGAGTAATATAAAAGCAGCAAAGATTTGAGATAATTTTCCATAGTAGTCGAAGAAATTTAGTTGATAAAAACAGAGAAATTATAATCACAGAAATATTTTTCTAGTCAAACCAAATACGTTTGTTTCAGGCCGTCTTCTATATGGTCAGCTGGCCTGGAAATCAAAAAAAAGAGTTGAAAGTTGTTATTGACGATTGAACAGTTGTGATTATAGTGATCAAAAATAAAACTTTTGTTGAGTTTGTCATTTGAACAAATAACAGAAGAAGTGGGTTTATAATTCATTTCCTACAGAATAACGATATTAACTCAACAAAATCATCTAAAAGTACAAAATATGAAAAGTAATTTTAAAGGTAAATAAATAATTAGATTCTAACATTTGTATCTATAAATTTTTAAAATATCTTTGGTCGGTAACATCATTTGGAAATGGGCCACTTTGAAATCTTGGGATATTATATTTTTTAGAGGCACTGATGGGATTTTTAGATATTTATTTGTAATGTTTTTATATAATATAATGTTTTTACATTATATGAATAGTCTACATAAAAACATTGTATTCTCATGTGAAACGGAGAAAGAATCATCACTTGCTTTCTTGGATCTGTTAATACAACGCAAAGAGAAACACTATGAGACAGAGATTTATAGAAAACCAACTGATACTGGTCTCTATACTTCGCCCGAAAGCTTTTGTGAATTCAACTATAAGAGAAATATGATAAAGGGATTGATTTATTGTTCATGGTCTTTGTCTACTACTTTTGTAAATTCAGTGATTTTGTATTGGGACGGTAAAATCATGGACAACTTCAATCTTCCAGGTCACAAACGAAGTCAAGCGACTCCCAACACTGGTATCGGGCCAAAATGTGATTAAGATACTTTCTGTTTCTAAACTTCATGACGAAACAGCAACTACTATGAGGCATGAGATTGTGCAGATCGTTGAAGACTGGATTTCGTAATTACATAAAGGATTTTGCTTGAGACACAACAGCATCAAATACTAGAGCAAAAAGTGGGACCTGCATCAAGCTAAGTCAGAGACTGGTCGCGAGATTTGGAACTTAGCTTGTCGCCATCATGTCTCTGAAATCATGGTGTATCAAAATCTCCTAATATTGAGATCTTCAGTCACTTCAAAGACTACTGGTCTTTTATCAATCATTATACATTCAGCACAACAATAGCGAATGAAATCACCGCAGCAGTGACCACATTTTGACATAGATCAACTCATTGAATTCCAGATACGGAACGACTATCATGGGCTACTGGAGCTCACAATAATTTTCTTAGGAGTCACTCCTCCACGCGAAATAAAATTACAGTATCCAAGAGTCTTTCATTGGGATCACTGGATGACTAGATTTATTTGATCAAAATGTGGCTGTTTCGCAGTCAGTTTCCAATATAGAATCAATCACGTGTTTTTCGTGGAAAATCTCATAGAAAGGAAATCTGGAACCATTTACAAGTATGCCTATTCGTGACAGCCATTTATGTCAAGTGCTTGTTTCAAAATCTGTCACCAACAGGAGCTCCAATAAAGGACCTTATCCTACTTCGTTAACTGCCCGCGTGCTGAGACAAAGATGCTTTCAATGATGCTTCAACTGTACCCTTCGGACCTATTGATGGGTTTTAGTTTCTTTGATGACCGAGTGTCAGTAAATGAGAAGAGATAACTGATTCTGGCCTTCAGAGAGAATGATGGCTCTGAAAATCCTCTAAAATGCATATCACCATTGCTGATTCAGTCACATATGAGATCTATGAGTTCATCACCAAATAGAATCTTAAGTTTTTAAACTTCTTGCCCTAGAGGAAAAGTTTCTGGAACATGATTCAATTGAGTGGGAAATGCTGGAGGTTTACCAGAGTCCCAACGAAAACTGCACCAATCAATAGAACGCGGAATTTTCCAAAACTGATAACAAGTTAGCTTATTAGCAAAAATTTCAATAATTTGATATTTGGCCGTAAATAGGATCATATTAATAAAAATATAATTGCATTTAGCAAGTTCTAAATAATGTTCTATTTCAGAAGCATAACTTTAGCATAATTTTTCTAACACTAATGGAAGAGAACGACAGGTTGGAGAACACTGAACTAAAAATTACAATTTTTTGGATCACCCTAATATTCAGGGCTTAAAAGTTTTAACCTAAAATTAAACATCATCTTAATAATGTTCTTTAATATTCTCAATACACTTATCTCTAAATCAATGTTTCCCAAACTATATTTTTTGTGTCCCAAAAATTTACAAAATTTTTTTCGTGACCCCAACTATTAAATTAATTTAAATTTTTTCAAATGACAAAATTTAATGTATTTCATTTATCTTAGTTTTTAATATTGTATGTTTGTTTTGCAATTTCTAACAAACATTGAATATTTTTAAAACAGTTTTGTTTTTTTTTATATCATTTTTGAAAATATAAAAAGAGATTAAATTTATTAATTAAATAATAATAATAATAATAATAATAATAATAATAATAATAATAATAATAATAATAATAATAATAATAATAATAATAATAATAATAATAATAATAATAATAATAGTTGATTAAATAAATTTGCTTTGTAGTTGAAGATTAAAATAGTCTTTGATTTGTTCGAAATATTAATCGCTACATAATTATGATTAAGAAATTATTTAAATTAATTTTTATTTATAGTAAATATGTGAAAATTAAAATATATTAATAGAATATTATTATTAGTAAAATTTAATAAAATTGTTTTTAAATTTATATTTCATATTTCAAGCAATTGAGACATTCAGATCTGCGCCAGAATTTGATTGCTTATAACTTCAAAAAATTGACAGGAACATAATTTAATATAAATAAATTAATATAAATTAGTATTTTGTTATAAAATTAATTTTAATTTTTTATTCATAAAATTAATATTTAGTACTTTACAAATTAAATGAGATTTATTTTAATAAAAAATATTTTTTGTATTGTTGTTGTTTTAATAAACAAATAATTATAGTCAGTTGGCTACTGAATCTTCCCGTTATTTAAATTCAAATAAATATCAAAACGCCCGAAATATATTATGGATTAAATATTACAAACTCTCCAAATGTATAATTTGATTATCACAACCAATGAATAGAATAAATGTAAAAAAAAAATAAATAATTTTTTAATAATTAATCTCCAAATTTCTCTGGAATATTCTTTTAACCGACTGATTTTCATTTATAAGTTTCTTTTAATTTAATCTCGTTTTCTTTTTAATCTTACCTAAGGCTAAAAGGTTGATGTCTGATATTGCTTCTCCATATATACTTGGACATTTTCTATAATTAATAACTTTAGGCTAAAATAATCTCAAGCAATCTTTTTGACAATCTTCGTCTAAAACATCCCTCGGCTGCCATCTAAAATAAACGTTAATTAATAGTCATTTGGTTTCCCCAATATGATCATGACCTGCAAAAATTGAATTTGTTAATGTTCTTGCTTGTTTACAAAACAGGCTTTTCTTCCAATTAATGAGCAATTCCTGGCCCCTGGACAGAGCATTTGATGGGCCCCTAAACAATTGTCAATCGTACAACGAAAAAAATAGCAGATGACGTTTTATTTGACGTAATAGTCTGTGACCAGTGGGTGTGTTCTATAGTTCACAAATGATACGCATGCTTTCAATTTCAGTAATCATATTTACCAAATATAACAGTTTTTAATTACATACATAACAAATCGAACCCGTGCCCCTGGGCATTTGCACCCTTTGGCCCCTATTCTCGCCCGACCTGTACACAAATATGTACTGTCCATACTCTTCCTTGCATTTCCGTACAAAATTATTTCTACTATCCCCACTATCTTTTATCTTTGATCTGTTTTCCATTTTCAAAATCGAAAATATTTTTTTATTGATTTTCTACAATCTCGTATTTTTGTGCTTTTCTTTAAATATCTCTCTTCACATTTTCTTATCTCTATATTATTTAGTTTCCATGCAATTTTATTTTAAAATAATTTTTTTACAATTTACTCAATTGTTTTGATGCTGGGAATCGTCTTATTCTTTCAAACATTGTCTTCTATAACTTTAAATTCTAGCTCCAATACTAACTTCAAAGCTATACCTCTTGCGTCAAGTCAAACAATCTTTTGACCATTAATGTTGAATGATCATTAGTCTTTGACCTAAGTAGTTCTAATAAAGTTGGTCCACATGTGTTTTTAATAAAATCATTTTTATTGTTGACTAAACCTTATAATTGATAATGAAGATCCATACTCACGAACACTATTACTTTTACATTTATCTCAATTGTCCAAACACACTTTTATAACTTCGCTTGGGTCTCCTCCATTCCCATACATATACTTACACGACAAACATGTTCATTGTTCCACATGGATGAACGAAACATGTGGTACGCTTGGAATTCTTCCTCTATAGTTTTAAAGGTTTGTCAATAATATTACTGTATAAAAGGGAATCTTGCCCTTCCTAGTAAAAATGGAGACGGCTTAATCTTCATTTTTTGTTTCTGGTGCGTAATTTCAAATTTTTCTAGTCCATAAAATATAAAAAATAATTGTACCACCAAACTTTTGTTAAAAACTTGATTTATTTCATTGATATACAGGCAACCTCGAAATACACGGTTAATTGGTCTCGTGTTATTCACAACTGTATTATACAAGACTAGGAATTTTTGGTAAAAAATTAAATATTTACAAATTATATTACAAATTATTTAACCATTGTTAGAATAAGGGGAAAGAAAATTTTAAAAACAGAAAATAGAGTACCTCGTTATTTGAGGGTGACTTGTATTTAAAAAACTAAGATAATATTAACAATTTTTTAAACAAATCAAATCAAGTCATCACAAATATTTTATTCATAGTGTGGTTATTTCAACATTTGACCGTACAAAACATTTTTCATTTTCAGTTTCTGCATCTCCGAAAATGCATATTTCGCTTACAAACTAATTGCCAGCAATGATTATGAAAACTTCATTGACTATGCAACACATGTGTGCATTGCCTTGTATTAGTTGGAACGAACAGTAAACTAGATATTTGACAGATTTACAGCTTTCGATGGAAATGGCGTTACGAGCTGCGAATAGTTGCGTTGACATAAAATTTCATGTGTGAATAATCTGTGTAAATTTCATGATTTTAGAGTTCAGTGTTCAAGATTCTTTCCTGCTTCTGACATACAAATATACAAAAGGATTTCCTGTTTTACAGCCCAATAATTACAGCTACAAATATACTCCTTTTTTCACTTATTCAATATTTCTCATTTCTGTTTTTCATTAATATAAAATAAATTGACTTGTAATAATTTTCACTTGTTTGATAAAGAAAATGATCAACTATGAATAATAAAAATATTTTTTTGAGAAAATGTATGATCTTAAATCTCATAGAAAAGTCAACAGATAATGGAATGACCTGCTTTTTTCATTAAGTCAGCAGGGAATTTTTTAATACTACATGAACAGCCCAGGGATATCCGTCAGCTGTTTTTGGTTACAAAATTTATTATATTTTATGTTCAAAATATTGAAAATATATTTCAAATTTTATAATTGGATTTAGAAACTCTCTTAATTTCACTCAAAACTAAAATTTCAATATGCCTTCTCAATGCTATGAAATATTTATTATTGCGTAAAATAACCTTATTTTGCGTGACCAAACGAAACCCTAAATTATGTGATCATGATAATGTGATAATGATAATCATATCAATTATTGGTTCAAATTTATATAACATATTTTAGTTATAATTACGTTATCTCTTTAATTCGAAGTTAATGAATAGATAAGAATTTATATTGAAATAAGTAAATAACACTAGATTTGACATATCAATATTTTTAAAATTAACCCACTTTCCGTGATCGGATCGATTTCATGCAGTATTCTCGACAACGAATCTACTTGCATAATTTCAGCTCAAACCGCTCATGGAAAGTAGGTTAATTTGGCCTCAAATAATTTGCATGGCACATCAGCGAAGTTAATATAGAGTAAAAATAAAAATTTTTATGATGATAATCAATTAAATAATTATTATAAATACTATAGGTATTTATAATAATCTAATTATTTAAACTTTGTTTAAATATGTAATAAAAATAAAGATTCACAAATTCAAAAAGTGTCTTGTTTCTTTTAACTAAATATGTATTCCGACAATGACAACAATGCGCTATTCAATGCAATTTCTAATGGAAAACTAGTTTCGATCTTATTTAATTGCAATTTCTCGCCGTTGGATGTATTTATATTTATTTAATGACACAGAATAATAAATTTTCATATATCTAGTTGAAAAATTCAGGTTTATTTAATTATTTAATAAAAGGGATAGTCTGATGTGGTTATCAGGTTTTCTGGCCATAATGCCAGATAAGTTTCTTATCTCACACTGATAAAAGCCATAGAAACTCGAAACTAGTCTGGCGTTAAAATGACATCAAATATTAAAAAATTTAATTCAGTTCTATTTAACCTTATAGCAGTCCACTACAAGGATCATATAACGCAGGGGTTCTTAAACTTTTTTTCATTCACGACCCAATTTATGATTGTGAGTTTTTTGCCACCCCAGTTAAATATAAAATAAAGATATAAATAATTTGTGATGATTCATTGATTATGTAACAATATACAAAAAGTGGGAACAGGATATTTCGCCCTGAATGTTTCCCCTCATACCTTTTCCCTCCTGGACATTTCCCCCAACGATATTCACCCCATGAAATTTAAAATAATAATGATCAAAATATTGAAAATCGTGAATTGATAATGAATAATAATGAAACATCGAAAATCAAATAATAAGAACTTTGCAAATAATAATAATAATAATAATAATATTATTATTAGTAATAATAATGGTAATAAAAATACTATTAATAAAATTCCTCCGCGTGTCTATAGCCCTTTGAACAACCTTTAAAATAATGATTATTATAATAATAGTAATAATAATATTAATGACTTTGAAAATAATTTGAAATTGTTTTTTGGTAATAATAATAATCGTAATTATTATAATGTGTGAACTGTTACCCTTATGAGTTGCTGAGTGGGAGTAGTACCCTTGTGAGCAATACCCATAGGAGGACAGAATATTTTGTCGGATAAACTAGGAGTATATATAATAAAACTATATAATAATAATAATAATAATAATAATAATAATAATAATAATAATAATAATAATAATAATAATTATAAGGGGGAAAAGGCTGGGGGAGAAATGTCCAGGGGAATGACAAAGTGGAAATGTTCAGGGGGAAATATCTTAGACTCGAAAAAATATAGTTTTAGAATTGGTTTAGAAACATACAAAAATATAAAATTAAAAATTTCGGAAAAAGTTGTAAAATTGTATTTATTATAGTTACAAAAATGATATGGCCTATTTTTTCATCAAAACTGCCTTTTTTGCAATAATATAAATAAAAAAGAATATTGAGCAAAATATATCGTCGCTGGTATATATGTTTTTTAATGAGACGGAGGTGTTTGTTTTTTACTGCATAACAAATTAAATCTTGGTGCAATATTTGACACTGCTGGACATAAAGTCTCTTCAACACTTTTAAGCGAAGAACGATATTGGTATTTTATATGTGTTTAAGATGAAAAAGTAATTTCAGATAAATATGTGGTGTTGAATGGTAGTAGAACATTTAATGCCATATCAGATATTTTGGGAAATTCAGTTCTAGTTCCGATCCAGAATTCAAGGGCTTTTTTGGAAAATTTATTTTTAAGTTTGAGGTACTCTAAAGCTCATTAAATTCCTCCTAAGCTTTATATGGCAGGTGATGAATCTCAACTCAAGCCAATCAAAAAAGGTTTTTGAATTCAAAATAAACTTGAATTAAATGTTTGATATCAAAAAACTGTAAATATTTTATATCAAAACTTTCAATTTTATCATCCGAAGTAAATATATTGTAATTTTTTCCTTAAAGAGACAAATTGATATCGTTTTATTTCGCAAAAATATCTGAAAAATAACACATTTTGGATAGCCATAGGTCATTTTAAAAAAAGGCAGCAGAATCACATTTCTGTTCGATTAAAAATATTTTGATTTCGTCTTTTAGTAACAGAATCCTTCTTAATTTTTGACCTCTTGATCCATATTACTTCTGTATTTAATAATAAATATGTATAGTAGGAATCCATATCCTTACAGAGATTTGCGGCTGTTAAGGGTATGGATCTTAGTAAAATTTAAAATCTTAACAGCATCCTGAAGCATATCGTTAATTTCTGGTGCTAATTCATTTGCTGCAAGGAACTCCCATCGAAAAACACAGTGGGTAAAAGTTATATTATCATAATGAGTAGCTTTAAAAAATGATTTAAACCACTATTTTTGCCTGTAATCGCTTTTGCACCATCTTTGCATACTCCACAGCAATATTTCCATTTTAAACCTTCAGTTTTTAAAAATTCATCAACTTTACAATATATTTCTTTCCCTCTAGTATGGTATTTCAAAGGACGACAAAATAACAATTTTTTCGATGTTTTCTTTATAAGCGTACCTGACATATACTAGCAACTGAGGTCATTTAGAAATATCAGTTGTTTCGTCCAACTGAATTCAAAATATTTGGCTTTCTTTATATCTTGTAAGAAGTTTCACTAATTGATCTTTGCTAATTTCAGAAATTCTATTCGCGACAGTGTCGTTTGACAAAGGAATTTTTCGAATATCATCGCCATATTTACTTCCATGCAGTATTTCTACCATTTTAATAGGAACAGGTTATACAAGATCTTCTCCGATGGTGAACGGCATTTTATTTTTAGCAATACAGTATGAGACTTCATATGACGCGAGGAAATCTTTTTCATTAACGGTCATAAATTTTTCAAAAGATTTTTGGTCTTTATTTAAAGATTTTAACAGTCTTTCAAAATATTCTTTTGGTTTATTGGCACAATAAAGATCAAACAAAGAATTTGTTTATTACCATTACAATTTTTAAATGTAAAGCCGAATTAAAGAAAAGACTCATCATATTTTCTTTTTCGTACATTAAATGCCTGTTTGTCAATATTAAGTCCTGCTTGAGGAGATTTTGTAGCATTGTTATCTGCGTCATTTCGTTTCTTCCATGGCCAAAAATGATTTTAATCCTAAAAAGACCAATGAATATATAAAAATAACATATTGCATAAAATATATAATTAATTAATTACCGAATAAATAAAAAAAACAATATTATTCTTGTGATGTCCACTCTCGCGTTGCGATGGAACAGAAAAATCTGAAAAGCGACAACACCACACCAGTTCACACTACAATCAGTGCTGCTGAATAGTTTTCTCACTGCACCTGAAGTTACACAAACAGTACCGTTTTCAAACTCATAAAAGCCAAATTTATAGTCACGTGTTAGTATGCGCGCACATTCATTGTGTGCGTGTGTGTGATTATGTCACAAATACACATCTAGATCTTATAAATTCATGTATTAAAATATTTTACATTAAAATTTCGCGACCTCAAGATTTTACTAAGCGACCTTTTACCATGGTTTAGGAACCCCTGATCTAATGTATAATAGGTCAAGAATCATTTTCTTTTTATTTATTGTTGCACTATTTTGCTGAAAACATAAGAACTTCTTTTACAACATAACATTAGAAACAGATAATTAATCTCGTATTTTCCTTATAAAAAGTGTAATATAGATAAGAAAGGATATTGAGCATAGTGATATTTGATAAAAAATAATATGGTGTATTATATTTCTAGAGTAATATTAATTTACAAATTTTGAGATAATGTATTTTTATAATTTAAATAATTTCTTCACAGAAAGCCATTTTTGAATGTTTTCAACATTTGAAAAAGGGTTGTGTGAAAATTTGTGTTAAAAACAAATAAAATAAAAAAATAAAACAAATATTGATATACACCTAAACCTCGATTTGCGTCGTTAATTGGGACCGTAGGAAGACGACGCAAATCGAAATCATTTATCGTATGTGTTTATACCAGTTTTTCATTAACCCTTTCATTCGGGAATTAATTCTGTGGGTAAATTAATTATCTAGACCATCAAACCTAGTAAGGGGACTCAAATTATTAAAATTATTAAAATGTACTAGAACAAATTTCAATTTTTCTTAAAAAGTACTTCTCACATTATATTTTCGAAAAGGTACAACAGATATTCAGCACACAAAACTGTGTACAATATATTGTACACTCCGTATAAAAGAGTTAATTGGCATCTTGTAGTAAATTTCATGAAAAAAACCAAATTTTATTAATAAAAACATGTTTTTATATCATAAGTCTATGAATATCAATAAAAACTTTCATTCATTATAAATTAAAACAGTACATTAAATAAAAACTTAAAAAATTATTAAATTTAAACAAAAGTTCGCTAAATTCACAAAAATTTTAATTTTTAAATTTGATAATTTTTAAAATCCTTTAATTTATTTTAAACTGAAAAACCTCACATTGTTGCGCATTGTTGCGTGATTAACCTTTTTTATTTGCGGTCCCTGAAAATTTTACATCTTAAAAAATTATTAACATTTAACAATGCAAATTGAAATTTTAACAATGCAGCTTCGAAAACGATGCAGCAAATCGAGGTTCAAAGTACAATCTAAAATGAAATTAAACGAAATTGAAAATGTTAATAATCAATCAAAGGTGAAAAGGATAAAATATTTAACTGATGATTTTAGAATGATTTACAGAAGAACATAAAATTCAGAATATGAATTTAATATGCGTGATTTTAACAGTTGTTTCATTTAAATATTCATGCTAATATTTCTTTAAGAAATTTCAGTTTTCTTGAATTTTCTGTGAATTTTTATGTTTATTAATTTCTGATGAAAAATTTCATTTCATCCTATTCTTGCATTTCCTATGACCAATATTAGCTTGTTTTCATTAGCTTTTCCAATTAATACTGTGCCCAAAAATGATGGGAATTCCATTAAATTTCAATTATTCCTTCTAAATCAACAGTTCTGGCTTCTCTGATATATATTAATCCAGACCTGGGCCCCGTTGGGGCATAATTTTGGCTGGGGAGAAAAATATTTTTATTTAAATATATTTGAATTTTAACATTGTAAACATTTTTTATTTAAAATTGTTTATTTCTAAAAATTAAATATTTTTTTGCGGCTCACTTTTTAATAAATTTGAATTGGCTCCGTATGTTGCAGCAACAATTTATTATTAATTCGACTTTGCCCTTTCATTAATTCAGAAAGTATTTCATCTAGACTTATTTTAATGTCTTGATGAATATATAACAAAGCCTAACCGTTTAACCTTTTATCATTCATGGTATTTATAACACAAGTAAATGTGTCAAATACGGAGAAGTGAGGGTGGTTTGCAGTCGTAAACGAACACAACTATACATGTAACCGGGCCGGTTAAAAAGATTTGTCTATGTACTTTTTGTGCCGAAAAGACTGACAAACTACGGGAATAGCTAACCTAAGCATAGTTGTATTGTCTTGGATTAAAATAATATTGGCACTTGTTAAAGACTTTTATTGCTGTACCCAACTTCTAGGTACTAAAAATCTTCGCTTGCTCTTGACGTCATAAAACTCAATGAAGTTTAACCGTAGCTCGTTTTTCACTATGAAGTAGAATATGTTCAATTTTCTTAATTTATCCAAAGTTTTGCAAAATATCTATTTATGCTCCGCGGAACATAGTTTGAGAAATCCTGCATAATAATATTAATTCGTGTTTCTTTTTTATAATTATTTTTGTCTAAATATGTTCCATTATCTCTACTAAAAAAAGCGGTTGTATGGAAGTAGAATTTGCAGGCTCTTGTTCTTCTATCTGATCATTGGATAAATTTTCATAAGTTGATCTTCTTCATTATCAGTAGATTTATTCGAAACTGCTGTTATTTTAGAAAGAAAATTGACTTTTGATTTGCTTTTCTTTTATTGCTCATTTCTATCAATAAAATTACAGCGGTAACAAAATGAACAAAATAAAAGAATAATATTACTTACTGCAGTGGAAAATTTTATTACATATAAAATAAAGAAACTATTGAAACTTATTGAAACTATTGAAACTCGAAACTAACACAAGTAAATGAGTCAAATAAAGAGAAGGGGGTAGTTTGCCAGCGTAGCCGAGCACATCAATACGTGTAACCAGACCAGTTAGACTGGTACTCGTCTATGTACTTTATTGTTCCGAAAAGACTGACAAACTACGGGATTAGCTAGCGTGAGCATAGTTGTAATGTCTTGGATTTGAAAAGACTTAACTTATATTGTCAAACAATTCTCATAACAAAACCAAAATGAAGGTTTTATTAAAATATTTTATCCCTAATTTATATTTGATAATCTATAATTTATTTGGGGTTGGGGTGAGCATCTTACTGAAAACTTCTGTTTTTAAAAATCTATTGTATAATGAATAATTAAATATACTAATTAATTTATTCATTAAAATACAATTTGTCAAATAAATTAAATTAAATGATTTTTTAACAAATTAAAATTTTAAATTAGCAAATTGATTAAAACAAAAAATATTTATTTATAATTAATAAATTTTAGAAATCTTTGTTTAAAAGACTGTTTGTAAAACCAACTGTGATTTAGGATTTTACTTAGTTTTATTCTGTCTTCCGGTTTGTAAGCCAGACATTTTTCAATTAAAGCGCGAGCTCTTTGTGAACATTTATAGTAAGAAATTGTTTTTTTCCTTTCATAGTCTTTAATGGTCGTGAACGGCAATTGATACTCAATACAGCTATATATTATACATCCAATTTCAAAGACCATATTTTTCTTGACATCATACGTCAGTTCTTTGACTGCTTCATAACTTGAATATCCAACAGTGCCAACAAATTGGTTATATTTTGGGTTTTTGTTTTTCTTGTCATAAAGTGAACTTTCGAAATCTATGAATTTTATTTGGTTCGTATCTTGATTTATCATAATATTTTCAAGCTTTACATCTAAATGATAAACACCTTTACTAATCAATTTCTCTAAAACTCTTATTATATTTTTTATTATTTTACTCAAAACCTTTTCTGACAGATATTTTATGTTGAGGAGGCTGTACAACTCCATCCAATCTCCATTTAGATTTTCCATAACAATTGCAAATTCTGAGTCGGTGTGAAAAAAATCAAGAATTTTCGGACAAAGATTTTCATCGTTAATTAGCTTGATAAAATACATTTCTTTCGGTATTGGAAAGGGATAAGATTTATCTAGAATAAACAATTCTTTTCCCAGTTTAAAAAAACTTTTAATGACAACGGTTTCGTGGTTTAAATTCTTTTCTGAATTGTTTTCTGCAATATAAATCCTACTGTTTAGTGATGATTGAATTTCTGTAAGAATTTTATATTTGTTGGTAAAAGTCATTTAAAATATTTTTAAAATATAATTTCTTGTTTTAATTGGAAAATAATTCTTAATAATATTTAATTTCTAAAAATCTAATTGGATGAAATAAAATAAATAATAATTTAAATAATGAAAGTAAAAATATTTAATTTAAAATTAAAAATTTTAAATATTTAAACAATGCAAATTTATTTTTATCTGTAATATTTGTTGAATTCTTTGTAAAAAATTCTAAAATATAATGAAATTCTAATTTTTATGTCATGTCGACTTTTATTTTCGTTAAATATAAAATGAAATGAAATTAATTTAGCTAATTTTAATGTTTTTTCAATTTTGAAATTAATGCAAGAATTTTTATATAAAATTTTAATTAAGGAAATGGATGATGGTTATAAAATTTCAAAAAATTAATCTCAAAAGATTTTAAATTTTCAAAACTGACAGTTATATAATCTTTCATTTCATAATTACCATTTCTTCAAATGAAATTAAAAATAACAAAAATATATATTATAAAAATAAAAAATTATAAAATAATAATAATAATAATATAAAATGATAGTTACTTGTTTGCAGCATAAATTTAATGTTAAACAAATATATGATAAGACAAGCCTTTTGGTGCAAAAAATATATTAAATCTTCTTATTTAATTGAATACAAATTTTATACATGTAATAATAATAACAACAACAACAATAATAATAATAATAATAATAATAATAATAATAATAATAATAATAATAATAATAATAATAATAATAATAATAATAATAATAATAATAATAATAATAATAATAATAATAATAATAATAATAATAATAATAATAATAATAATAATAATAATAATAATAATAATAATAATAATAATAATAATAATAATAATAATAATAATAATAATAATAATAATAATAATAATAATAATAATAATAATGAATAGAAATATAAGATGACTTTGGGTAAACGTGACCAATTGTGACTTTAGCTTTAAGGAGTCAAATTAAAATGTTAATTGTGGAACGATTAAATATTTAAAGTCCCCAGGAGTACTCCCAAATAAAATTAGATATTTAGATTACAGTATCGGCGTTTACACTAAGTAAATATTTATTGCCACGAGATTGAGATAGGATTTCAAAAAAGTTGTAATCCAAAAATTATTTTATTCTTTCAACTAATTTTTTAGTCGAACAATATGTTTGTTGATGAAAATGAATTTTGTATTAGGAAATATTTTATACTGTTTTTGACATTCATAAAATGACAGATAGCAAAAATACTGCGAGCCTTACCTAATTTTACCAGTCACTAAAATATCCAAAAATTTCTTTACCATTTCGGTTGTTTGGATAATTATTTACAATACTGAAAATTTCTTGATTAAGCAGTGGCGTAGCTAGGTTTGGCGAGTGTGTGTGAGGTACAAGGTTCCATTCCTGTAAGGACCCATTCGTCAAAATCAAAAAAATTATAAAAAAATATTTTTAAAAAAAAAATTCTTATTTTTTATTCACCCAGTTTCCAACTTAACCAAACCAAAAAAATAAATATACAAGAAAATTTACTCTGATAAGTTTTTACGTTAGAGGAAATACATAAATAAAATGGGTAGAAATTATTAGCCCACTGCTGTGTATATTATTAGAATACAATGCAATACAAAATTATATTTTTTACATACAAAAAAATCAATTATAACATATAACTGTTTAATTAAAATTTAAATAAGCTAAAAATATATAATTAGTAATAGTTCAAATTTTTTTTTCAAGTTACCGTAACCCTCTGACCCTCACCTTTAAATTAATCAGATTAAGTCAAACAAATTATGCTTTATTGAAAACTAGCTGAGGTACCCGTCGTTGCACAATTTAAAAAATAGTAAACAGATTCAAAATAAAGAAATTTATTTCAATTCATTCATTAAAAAAAATAATTTAAAAAATATATCAAAATTTAATTAAAAAAAAGTACCTGTAATTTATATATCACTTATATCTATTTAAATGTAAAACTTAAAACGGCACTCAGCCGGTAAAAAATTTGTCAAATGAAAAATTGAAATAATTCTATTTTATAAACCTAACACGATCTACAACTTTTATTTGTAACATTGTTGCCAATTTCACCTCCTTGGGGTATCTACTGTAGTAAATCAAGGTGACCCTGAATAAGGTTAGGGTACCCTAGGGGTGGTCACTAAAATTAACTAAAAAAAATTAAAAATTAACTAAAAATATATATTGTTTTTCTATTCTCATACAATTCTCCTAGCAAAAGCAAAATGAAGGTTTTATTTAAATATTTCATCGCTAATTTATATTTGATAATCTATAATTTATTGGGGAGGGTGTAAGTGCCCCCTATGCCCCCCTAGATACGTCCCTGGATCACTGTGACTCGTAGAGTGTTTTGTCAATATATAATTCTTTGAAGATCTCATACTCATCTAAATATAAACTTAAAATCAAATTTTAAATACAATTTCACCTCTGGCAAATTTGCATAGAGCCTCATTTTCATAACACCCTTTTAAAATTTTTTGCTGTATATAGCAAACTGGTCTGTTAAGTTTTGAAACATTGTTGGGAAAGATATGTTTTTCAACAACTTTGTGCAGCTTTCAACTATTCTGTTAGTTATGACTTATGGAATTCCAGAATTTTCTATTGTTATTATTATTTCCTATCTTGTTTGTCTTATAGGAATATTTGCAATACAGATTTCTGATTTGTTAAGATGTACCAGGTCCAAGGATGAGAACAGTATGATATTTACTTATGATTCATTTTATGAGGACGACAACATAGATATTCTATTTCTTTTAACTTACCTTTTACTTTATTAGGCCTGCCGAAATGGCTATTTTAAAAAGAACATGTTCTCTTGTTCAACACAACTCTTTTGTTCTCTATCTTTTCTTTATCTTCACGTATATATTCAGATTATTCTGTTTATCAATTTCAACAATTTTTATTTTAAATTTAGGTTTTACATAAAAAATTCAAGCACATATTAGGTTTTATGTCAATTTTATTGTAATATATTTATATTTGCTTATAAACATAAATGGACCGAAACGTATGCAAAGAAATTAGTAATTCATGAGCAATGTTGAACGGAGTTTCATCGGGAGAATATTTCCCATGGATTGCTTAAATTTATGCTATTTATTCAAATAAAAAGTATTCTGTTTGTGTAATCGCGTTTTGATTGGTTATTTCCCATGCTACACCTATTTGTATGGAATAATAACTTTTATAATAAATGTTGATGTGCAAACTACTTGATGAGTTATAATTTGTCAGAAATTATTTTTTTCAAATTATGAATTTACAAAATTTGATTTTCTTTTGGATTTTACCAAAATTTATTATTTTTGATAAAATAATCTGATCCAAAAATTAATATGCAAACTGCTGTGAATGTTTTTTAAAAATTTGAGTTTTAAATTGTTGGTATGTGGATTGGTGTCGTTTTTGAATGTATTAGATGTTTAAGTTAAATAATTTTTTAAATTTCCATTCTTAAAAATTTTTTAGATTGTTAAAATTAAATATTATAAATAAAATATTTCAAAATCTTTGAATAAATTTATTATAATTTGAAAAATAATTTATTTAAATTAAAATTGTAAAATTATTTTTATTAAAAAGAAAAATTTCTAAATTTTCTTCAGAAAACTTTTTTATCTAACCTGACGATGCCAGGAAAACAGTCGATATATATCGTAAAACGAATGTTTGAGTGGTGCCTTTTTATAATTACATAGCTGCCATGTTTGTTTAATTATTAAATTAAAGTAAGTTTTAATAATTTTTAACTTAAATTTGGTGTTTTTATATTTTTCGCCACATAATTTTTTATTTATGCATTTTATGTTCCTAATTATAAATTTATATAGTATATTACCATTTTTTCTCAATACTCGAAGAAATCTATCCTACCGAATAGGGGCAATTATTAGACAATTATTAATTATCACTCTCGTGTTTATATTCATCGAATATCAAATAAAATGTGGGGAATTTTGAACGGAGAATTGCAAATGCATACAAAACTTTACTACTAAATTTTGAAAATATCCATTTGATGAAATTAATACCGGAAAACATTTTCGGCTGAATCAGGAAGTGTGAAATGTGGTTATTATTAGCTGTTGCAGACGAATATTTGGTTGATAACAATACGCTGATTTATTCTGTAAAATTTGAAATTTGTTCAAAATTGAATTAGTGCATTAAAACAAAAAATCGAAGATCTAATATTATTCGAAAGATAAATTTTATTGTAAAATTTGTTTTTAAATGTAACACAAAATTTCTAATTATACAAAGTGAAGAAAGCCAACAATACGGACAGGAATAATAACTTGAAATAGCGTATATATTTAAACAAATATTGACAATTTATAGTTAATATTGTTTCTCTTCTATGAGATTTTCCCCCAATTCTTTTGCAATACTGACAAATTGGAAATAAAATATTAAGCTAATCTCTTAAGTGCAGATAATCTATATATTCATCATAGACAAAGTTACTAGTCTGCACTTATGATGCATATATCCGCAGTGTAGAAATTTAAGTGAATCTCTAGGGACTGTACTTATATATCGGCTAGCTGTGTTTCTATCATTAGATGAAGTTGGTAGAGGTTGTGCCATTCAATTTGTATTCTATTTTTTTGTTTTATATTTTTCAGATAATGAATAAGTCGTAAATATTTGCATACGGTGTAAATGTCTGCTCAGAGTGATGTATATTATGGTTTTATTATTTGCGGTAATATTATACCTAAAAGAGTAAAATAGGTATGTCTGATTTTAAAATTTTATTAAAAAATTTCGATAATTATTGGAAAAGTGTAATTTGTGAAGCCGTTATTGATAAAGTCATTGAATCCGAGAATTAATGTACAGAATGCAGTGAATACTTTTGTTTTAAATGTTTTTAAATAATTTTTTGTATATTGTATGTATCGTTTGTTGTTGTTAAATTAAATAATTAATAAATTACTAAATTAAATTTCAAAATATTTTAAAATTTACAAAATAATATATTATTTGAATCATAATTTTTATCAATTTCAAAGAATGAAATGTGTTTATTAAAAAAATTTATATAATTATTAATTAATACAATTAATAAATGTATTTAAAAATCCTTAATTTCTATATTTATTACATTCTACCTGATGATGACAGGAAAACTGTGGAAATATATCGTGAAACGAATGTTTGATTGGCGCTTTCTTACAATTAAATTGTTGGCATGTATGTTTAACTATTAATAAAATAACTCAGTGGAAATTTTCCCAAATTCTTTTTAGTAAATCAAATTTTTTTATCATTATAATTGTTTGTAATTTGAAACCATTTTCAAAGTCATCTAAACGGTTAAAATATCAAAACCCTTTCATAATTTTTTATTTAATGCACATTTCAAACAAACGAGTCGGAAAACAAAAAAATTGAAATTTGATTATTTATTTATCTAAACCAGTCAGCTAAACATTTTCCCGAAAATGAAAACAATTTCCTTTCAATCGCATCAATGAACAAATTTCTTTTCTTTTGAAAAAAGATACCTAAATTGAGAAATATTTTCTACTTCACAATATTTTTAAGAATGTCTACAATTTTTATTTTTCTTTTTAAGACCAGAATTTATTTAATTATTTCTATTAAATATTAGTTTATTGCAAAACTTCCATGTTTTTTATCAAAGTTTATTTACCGTTTTGTTTTAAGTAATCTCCACTAAAGCCTTTGGTAATTGTTAAGTGTTTATGAACGATGTCATCCTAACAAATACAAGAAGGGCTTTAATGCAGCGATTCTCAACCTGTAGGGCGAGCCCCCGTTGGGGGGCGCGAGTATATTTAAAAACAAAATTAAAACTTTGTTGAAGGTTAAATAAAAGAAATTGTATAATTAAAAAATTTATATATATATATATATATATATATATACTCGTAGCTTGCTAGAAATTTTTCTTCAGCAAAAAAGTATTTTTTAAAATCTTTTGCTAGCATGCTTAGATGTTTATTTATAGTTAATAAAATCACGTTTATATGTACTTCTTCAGTTCTGTATGTCTTTACAAATTCATTTATATTCGGAAACATTTCCAATTTCTTTTCTTTTAAATTTCTAAGCCGCAAATCCAATTTTCTACTAAAAGCATTGACTTTATCATTTGTTTCCAAAATATATGTATTTGTTCCTTGAAGTTGAAGATTCAAGATATTTAACTTCTCAAATATATCGACTAAATAACCCAATTTCATAATAAATACAGTATCTCGAAACATCACGGCTTCTTGTCGATTTTCTTCTTCCAGAAAAATACAGATTTCTTCTCTTAATTCAAAAACACGTTTCAAAAACTTCCCACGTGATAACCATCTAGCTTTGCAATAAAAAGGTAATGCTGTATGTACTGATCCCATATCTTTACAAAGTTCAGAAAACATTCTTGATTTTAATGGTCTCGTTTTTATGTAATTTACAACAGTTACGACTGTAGATAACACGATATTTAAACCAGTACTCATTTCTTTCGACGCCAGTACCTCTCTGTGGATCCTGCAATGTGTCCAGATACACTGTAAAGATTTTTGTTTTACTAGTGTTTGCATGCTTTGAAATCTTCCAGACTAAAGAACGAGTACCATTAGTGCATATTCCAACACAATTTTCCCATTCAATATTCGCCTCGTTTATAAAATTATCCAAGATGGTAAATAAAGCAGTTGATGTTTCCCTTTGCTGTATCGGTTTGCAAAAAAGTAATTCTTCTACAGCTGATACACCATCACAAAAACGTACATAGGCTATCAAATGAGCATCTTTATTGTTATCAGTTGCTTCATCAAGTTGAATTGAAAACAATTTTCCATGCAATTTTGCAAAAAGCTGGTGCTGTACATCTTCAGCCATGTCACCAATACGACGAGCAACTGTATCATTGGAAAGTGGAATAGATTTTAATTGTTTTGCAAAATTTTCTCCGAACATGGTTTCTACAATTTCAATTGCAGCTGACAAAATTAGCTCTTCACCAATAGTGTGAGGTTTCTTGCATCTGGTTATTTGATACGAAACTTTGTAAGAAGCAAGTAAAGCTTGTTCATTCACAGACAAAGTGTTTTTAAAAACTAATTTTTGCTTCTCATATGATTTTAATTTACTTTCAAAAAATTGTCGGGATTTGTTAACGTATTCACTATTAAGAGTTTAATGAATTGAATTCATATTTGCATTTACGCACATCTACTTTTCTAAAATTTTGACCAAAGAAGGGTCTGCTCCAAGGATTAAAAAAGCATTAAAAGTCCCAGAAATATTGTGGATATATGTAAGATCTTTCCATTCCAAGCTTTTTGTGGAATTTGTATCAATTGTCACAAGTAATTCCTGGTAAAACCAAAAACAATTTGCAACCTATCACTGAGAAAATTTTTTTTGTGCTTTTTACCTTTTAAAATTGTTCATTTGGTCACAGTTGATGAAAATTGGACAAATATTTTATTCTTTAAATTTATCAGGCCAATTTATTCAAATTTCTTCATTATTATTACAATATAAACACAGACATAACATCTTAATGAATTAAAACAAAATTATCTTTCGAACATTAATTTCATTATTGAACTTTATGTTCTTATTCCAATTCTTTTTGAGGTTAAACTGTTTTAGGTTGAAATTCAAGATTAAAACAATATATATTTTAAAATAATATTAATATTAACATTAAAATAATATTTTATATTATTCTAAAGCAGTGTCTGCCAAACCTTTTTCGTTCGCGGCACACTAAGAAACGGCATTGTGTTTTGTGGCACACTAAATAAAAAATATCGGAACAATTAAATATAACTTATCAATATAAGCAAAAATATACAAATTCTTAAGTGTAGTAATAAAAAAATCCTTTATATTATTTTATTGAGATATAATGCACATATATAGAAACTAGAATCTCGCAAACGAGCAATTTGTATATTCGCCCTCAAATACTGACACGTCCACACGTACTTTGTGTCATACATGGTAGTTTTCCTATCTTTATGCTTGCTGGCTAATTTTTTCAATTGTAGATTAAAATTATCCTAAATATTTCATGACACACTAATGTGCCGGGGAACACAGTTTGGCAGACACTGTTCTAAAGAAAATAATGTCATCTAATTTAATAATATCACAACTTTCCTTGTGCTGGAATTAATAGAATAAGCTTTATCTATTGCTAATAAGATTTTTAAAATACTGAAAAATCTAAAAATGTCTAAATGTATTTTGGTACTAAAATTTGGCATCAAACCTTTTCTCTCTAGGGGTTTATTGAAACTTAAACTTCACTACTTTTATTTTTTAACATGTTATTTAAACAACAATATTTCTTTTAAAACAATAAAGTGATAATTTAAGCCTTTTGCTGCGAATAATGTATTTAATGAAAAAATTTTCGACTATAAGACAGCCCTTGTCAATAACTATCTTATAGTCGAAATGTTTTTCATTAAATACATTATTCGCAGCAAAAGGCTTAAATTATCACTTTATAATAATAAATGCTGCTACCAAGAAATCATCACTTAATATTTCTTTTATTTATAAACAATAAAAATTTATTAAAAGAACTTTTTTCATTTTCACCTCTGATTTCTTTTCAATTGACATTGTATTTATCAAAAAGCTTGACTATGAATCAGTAAATAAATATATGTTTTTGATATATTTACTGATTCATAGTCAAGCTTTTTAATAAATAAAAATTTACAATATAATAAAATACTAACATTTAGCATTAACCAGTTAAATTTTATTTTTGCACTTTGTTACTTAATCCTAAAGGCTCACACCTATCTGACGTTTTCGTTAAATACATAACAACTTACTGCAGTTTATATTCCCAGTTTCCCACAGAGACAGGAGCAGGTATTGGGAACGCAAATAAAATTTGATTCATTTGAATAAAGACAGATTGTTTATTGTGGAAATATTTAACTGGCTAGAAATGTTAAAAATAGCATTTTATTTTTTCCACAAAGAATTAATTTTTTTTAAAACTAATTAATTGGTAAAGAATAAGCGAATTCACAGAAACAAAACAAATAACTAAAGGTTAATATTCTTATCTTGTTAATCTAATATTTTCATTGACAAAACCAAATGGACCGTAGCTAGAATTTCTCTATAGTGAACCAAGGTTCAAGGTTTCATTTCAAAAATGAATAATTACAGATATCAACATTTCTTACTGCTAATTTTCCATTGGATTTCCTGGAAATCCTTTACTATCGACAGGTCCTTTTCTGGTTTACGCAAGATTTGCCATACAAGGTTTGGACAAAGCAATTAAATAAGATCACTACAGAGCTGCATATGAAAAAAACATTGAACTACAAAAATTGTACAGATTCTGTGGAAGTATTTGCAGAAAGGAAGATATAAATGATGAATAGGACAATGAAAAAAATAGAAAAATCCCTACTAGTTAAATTAGTTAGAAGCAGTTCAACAAAATCAAAAATCAAAAATAATTGATAAAACTTTTTATTTGTTCGAAATTGTCAATTTTAATGACTGTAAAACTTGTTTCCACGTGTTACAACTAAACAAATATGAAAATAAAGTTATGCGAGAAATATAAATAAAATCCCACTTTAAAGTGATTTCATCTGATTACAATATGACGTTTCCAAACTGTAAACTTTCAAATTGAAATATTACTAACATATTTTCATTTAATACTTTTTAATGTGTAAATAATTAAATATTTTACATCAGAAATGTTGAAATATTTTTACCTCAACGCTAAATAAAAATTATTATTATTATTATTATTATTATTATTATTATTATTATTATTATTATTATTATTATTATTATTATTATTATTATTATTATTATTATTATTATTATTATTATTATTGGTATTAGTAGTAGTAGAAGAAGAAAACGGTGACATAATATTACAATATTTATTTAAGAGATTCAAAATTTGGACATTCAATTGTAATATTATTTATAGTACTTCCAATTAAATAATGAAAAAAATGAGTAAATTATTAGATTAAATGATATAATTAATACATATAAACTTTCGATTATTATTATCTTGTTAATAGGTTCTTGTTAATTTTTATTTTTTCTCAAAAAAAATAAAACAAGATAAGAAAGTTTTACTAAAGAGATCAGAATTCGATAAATTAGATAGATGATAAAAATAAAAAAACTAAATTAAAGAAATTGGAAATATAAATTGTATTACGAGCAAGAAGAAAGAAGATATGATCCGCAGAGCTAAATGAACATTTTTAGGAAAATTTTTGTCTTGATATTTATTTATATTTACAAATAAATTTTTTTTGTTAAAAGTTGTTTTTATTGTTATTTTATTGCATACAATAAGAGACATACATACAAACACCCCAGTTGTCCCAAGAAAGATTTTTACCGGTGACTCGGTTGGACTCTATAATTTCTCCTTAACACAACACTCTTCCACATAAATGATATTTATAACACAATATCGCATCAACATCTGGTTTTATAATTGAGTTATTATAAATTATTATTATTATTATTATTATTATATTATTATTATTATTATTATTATTATTATTATTATTATTATTATTATTATTATTATTATTATTATTATTATTATTATTATTATTATTATTATTATTATTATTATTATTATTATTATTATTATTATTATTATTATTATTATTATTATTATAGTTATATAATGAAGATTGGCAATTAAACCAATTAGCAATGGATCGCATTTTAAGTCATGACGTAATGACTACCTCGATTATTTCACATTTGAACCACAGTACTAATTTATTAACCAATGAAAATCAATACAATCTCCCATTAATTATTCTGATCATTTTCTTGTCATCGGTCCTGATTGTCATGATGTTCAGTCTCGTCACTCACAGCGGAATGTTCGGAAAATCGATAAACATCTTTGGAAAGTGTCGCGGTCCTAAAAAATTCAACTACATCAATGTTGGATTGTTTAAAACTCGCCATTCGATTTATAGGTCCGAAGTTTACAAGCATTCAATGAGATCGAAAAACCCCGTGAGGCCACAAATAAATCAGATGAAATTAAAGGCAATCAATGAGAAAGCACTCGAGGTCCAGAGCAGTTCGATCAATTACAATATGGTGGATGAAAGGAAAACATTTACATTGAAAACTGATATCAAAGTTGGATTCCAATAAAACAAAATATTAATTATCAGCAGGAAATCGCTAAATGATTTCAAAATAATTTCAATCTCTGATGTTTACAAAACTGTTTTCTACTGATTTGAAATAATAACGATTTATAGTGCTTGATTATATTTTATTTATCACTTTTATTAATATTGAAATCAGTCAATACATGTTTTTATTCTTACATTTCTTATAATGATAATGATAATAATAATAATAATAATAATAATAATAATAATAATAATAATAATAATAATAATAATAATAATAATAATAATAATAATAATAATAATAATAATAATAATAATAATAATAAAATATCTAAGATAAGGAAGGAGGAGAACAATTTAGAAAAACGACTCCAAATCAAATAATATATTTTGCTCTATAATTGACATAAATAAAATATCTAAAAAAATTTATAATAGAAGGGAGTTATGTTGGGGTCGATAAGTCATGTTATTAGGGTAGTTACCAAAGGTCGTCAGTAGGTAAAAGTGAGCCCATGATGACTCGTCGTTAAGGTCAAATTTTAAGGTCATTGCCATTTTGAGGACAGTTAAGGTCAATTTAAGTCATTTTAAAGTCAAATTCAGATGTCAGTCGACTTTATACATTTTAAGGTCAAGATTTGAGGTCATGGAAAGTATTAAGGTCATAGAAAATTTTAAGGTCACCCCTACCCCTTAATTTTAAGGCCATAGAAAATTTTAAGGTCAATCCTTACCCTACCCACAATTTAAGGTCAAATTGAGGTCAAATTTAAAATTTTTAAAAATTTTCTTAAGTCCATTTAACGAATTACTTTTTCGAAAATATTTTAAAGTCAAAACATATTTCATTATCCATTTTAATACTACGTTTGCATTGCAAATGTCTTTGTTACTCATGCATTTTCATTGCTTATGCCTTTGTATTACACACCTTAAGAATAGAAAAATATTTCTAAGCGAGATCTAAAGTGGTCGTGTGAGTGAATCTGTTTAAAGGGCAAAAAATAAGGCCAAAATCAGAAATTTTAAGAAAATACATATAATTTGGTTTAAATTTATCAAAAATATATATTTTTTTTTGGGCTGATAATCTATGTATGTCTATGAAAACATTGATGAGAGGCAATAAATAAGGGAAAGTTTTACGCACACAAGTTATATATCATTCGAAAGTCTCTACTATATATAATACCGAATTGAATCGAATCAAATCTCTTATGTTTTACATTTATACTATATTAACCGAACAGAATCATAACCAGTATTAGTATAAATAAAACAGTATATTTAAAATTATTGTACAATGTCACAATCAAATTTTCCTGAAAACATCTTAAAAGGTTTGGTTAATGAAAATATCCTTCAAAGCCTCAGTTTCCTAGTTAAACGGACTGAGTAAATCATCGAGGAAAACCATGTCCACTACCAGACCATGCTTGATATGGAATGCCTGGAGACGAAGAAATTTTATTTCAATAGGATCTTTGACAGTCTATTCGACGATCAGAATAATCATAGGTTTTACCTATATGAAGATTATTATGGACAAAAGTCTATACGATGCTGACCATTATTATCAGTGGTCTCTAGAAGTAAATTATTATTATTATATTTTAAATTATTATTATTAATATTAATTTGTAGATAATCAAATCCAAGTTTTAGATTTTGGTAATACAAATAAATATGCAATACAAATGCAAGAGTAACAAAGACATTTGCAATACAAACGTAGTATTAAAATGAATAATGAAATATATTTTGACTTTGAAAAATTTTCGAAAAAGTAATTCGTTAAAAGGACTTTAGAAAGTTTTTAAAAATTTTTAAATTTACCTCAATTTGACCTTAAATTGTGGGGTACGGGTAGGGGTTGACCTTTATATTTGATCTGAATTTGTCGAAAATTGGGCTTTGACCTTAAAATGGCATAAAATCGACTCTCACCTCAAAATTTGACCTTAAATGGATTTAATTGACCTTAAGCTGTCCTTAAAGGGTCATGACCTTAAAAGTTAACCTGAAAAGTTCATATTACCTTAAGTTGACCTTACCTATGAGTCATCGTGGGCTCACTTCTACCTTCTGTCGTCCTACAAAAATACCATTTCAAATTCTATATGCGTTGGTGGAATCGTCATTACATGATTGCAACTAGTAGTAAAAGGATATTTAGGTTTCTGTTGATGTTTCCAAGAAGATATCAAGTACCTTTTTGACGTTTTCTAACTTCCTGATTTACTAATACTCGTGACTGTTTAACCTCCTACCACTTTAAAATTTGCATCGAGCTTCTAGCTTCCTATTTTTATTTATTTTTTTATTGGCATTTGAGAATTAGAACACTCAATGAAAACAGAAAGAAGTCCTCAAAATGTAAAAACTGTCAATAATAGCATTATTATATTACAATAATAACTAAAAGAGAAACTATAGCTGCAAGTCCTGATATTCCAGGCAAAGCTGATGTCTCGATGATGGCCCAGTTTGATAGCAGTATCCATTTGAATGGCCCAATTAACATTTACGCATGGAAACCTGCCTTTCAATAAGGAGTAAGCAAATAAGTATATTCAATGTTTAAGTTTCCATTTGTTGAGTTTTAGATGATGGATAAAAAAATTATAATGGAAACAATTTTTTGAATGGGAGCATTTCATTCACGTCCATTCAATACATTCTGTTGACGCTTTCCCTTTCCATTATGTTCGTTTCAAGTAACAATAATTGGGAAATTTAAAAATAAATATCATATTATTTTCTTTTCATCAAGATCAATTAGAAATTCCTTGGGGAGATTATTTATTTTTATGTTACTTGAACTGACTATTTGTTTGTTTTGTCAACAGTGATTGATTGGTCCATAATTATTCTGTGCCCCATTCAAATTATTCAGAAGCCTTCACTTTTCTTTTAATAAATTGAATTAGTTATCGTTTACATTTTTAATTTAAATTTGTCATCAAAGTTAATATATCTCCTGTAAAAATACTGTCTCGGGACAGCTGGGGTGAATGTATGTAAAGTTGCGACAACTAAATATATAATAATAATAAAGCAACAATAACAATTATATAAATTTACAACTTTTATTCAAAAAACAATAAAAATGATACGCGCTTTATGTTGTTGGGGGCAGATTGATGTCCTAAAGATTTCGAATCTCTTTGATTTATTGGTTTCTGTTTTCCTTTGTCTATAAGTTTATTCTTTGGACAATATTTTGACAATATTTTAGGTCACTTTGATTTCTGACTTCTTTTATTTCAACGTTTATTTCTCACGATTATCTTTTGCTTCGGCGTTATGGAGTTATTGATTTTTATAAATTTTATCAATTTGTGTAAATTATCGCTATATAGTCTTTTTAAACATTTCATTTCCCAAAAACTACGGCGGCAAAAATGATCGTAATAAAAAAACCTAATTGAAGTTTTGTTTTAACCCATAAAAATAAAAAATATATAACATTCTACCACATAAAGTGTTTTCAATTAGAAATAATTTCGGGAAAATTTTTTGATGTGATTACAATAATTTTTTCTAGCTTCTGTGACTTTGATCAGTCTTTTTTTTTATCAATTTCTGAATATTTAAAAATAATTAAATAAAAATTTGATATTTCAATTATAATTAAAAAAACCATAATAAATGATTGCTACCCATAATTTTTGTCTCTCTGTGTATTTGTATTTTATGTTTTCACCAAATTAATTTTTTTACATTTCTATATTTTAAGTCCTTATTTCAAGTATGTGTTTATTTTTATATATACAAAATTTATTATGTTATTATAAGAACTTATTTCAAATTTCACCTCTGATTTCTTTTCAATTGACATTGTATTTATTAAAAGGCTTGACTATGAATCAGTAAAGATATCGATATTTTTTTGATATTCACGTATTTTCGCCAGCGACTTTTTCAAGTTATTTTAAAAAAAAGTACGTGTGGACGTGTCAGTATTTGAGAGCGAATATGCAAATTGCTCGTTTGCGAGATTCTAGTTTCTATATATGTGCATTATATCTCAATAAATTAATATAAGGATTTTGGTTATTACTACACTTAAGAATTTGTATAAGTTATATTTAATTGTTTCGATATTTATTTCGAAATTTATTTTTTTCTTAGTGTGCCGCGAACGAAAAAAGTTTGGCAGACACAGTTTTAAAGGAATCTTGATATTATACAGATCCGATAAAGTATTATTTTATTATTTTAAAGTATTATTTTATAAATAATAAACAAAATGAAATTAATATAATTAAGTATTTCTTTAAAAAGATTAAATGTAATAAAATTAGGGAAAAATATATTTACAATCAAATCTCAATCAACTAATTTCTACATTGATCATATCAAAATTGACCTTTTCCGTTTTATTTAGCCATTTACTAAAGTTTCTGCTCTTCATAAATTCTTTATATAAACCTTTCCAATTTCCAGAAATGTTTCCTTTGCTAATAATATTCATTTCTCTCTTTTCGACAAAATCCAAAAAATCTCCAAATCTGAATATTTTGTTTTGATCATTGTCAATCAAAGACAAATACTGATCCAATGGATACATGAAACGTTTTGTCAATTTATGAAAGAAATTTTTAATGTAGAAGTTCTGAATGTCATTGGAACGGTTCTTTATTAAACCGTTAGATAGGAAGTCGATGAATTCTTTTTCTGGTTTCAAAAACCGCGTATAATTTGTATACAGACCGGGCTTTGGGATAGATTGAGTGAGAAACCTTTTCGTGGATAAAGTTGATTTGAATAATTTATCTTGTGAATTTGGCAGTTGGACAATGTGAGGCCAGTGGTTAAATGATTTGACTAAGAATGGGTTGTTTATTCCAACAATTGCAGAAGGAATCGGGCGGTGTTTATTGGCAAATTCATTGTACCTTTCATTGTGGATCGTGAATATCGGAATAATTTCTTGAGAAAGACCCAATGGAGATGTCAATGATGCTAAAAGTTCTACAAATCTTGTTACTGATGTGATATCTTCTGATGCTACTAATATTGGCTTGCTTAACAAGACCATTTCCCATAATTGCTGTAATAAATAGATAAAGGATGAAAAATTTGGAAAGAAGTTGAAATTGACAGAGTCCGATATAATGTTAAAGTTGTGAAGAATTGTATTCGATGGGTAAGAGATTGAATTTTTAGATTCCATATAAAGTTTTCGATAATATGAATTGTTTGGAAGAATTGTTTGTATGATGTTGGTGTTTATTTTCAACGATATTTGTTTTTCTGGTATTGGAGAGTCCCAATATAACGCTTCGGAATAAATGGACTCTAGAGCTGACTTTCCAACTTTATAGAATTCTTTGGAAATAATTTTCGTGAGATTATAGAACAAATTCTTAAATGGTAGTCGAGATATCACAATTACCGACTGTTGGAAGCTGCCTCTTATTAGACTTACATCACGAGTTTGTCGAAAATTTACGTAGCCAAAATAACAATCTTCATTATCTGGTCCGTGAAATAAATTTGAATTCTTTGAATTTATTATAAAATGGAATTGGATGTCGCCTTCAAAGTCTGCATTTAATTCCGGCATTGACGTCCACTTTATAAACATTTTATCAGATTCGGACAAGGCATTCTCCTTTGGATAAATCATTTCTATTTGATGACCCTTATCAACATTGAATTTAACAATACAAATAGATTCAATCCACGTGTTTATTCTTTTCATCATTTTACTCTTTAATTATTTTTATTTTTATTAATATAAAACAAAAAATTGGGAGAATTATGGAAATTAATCAGTTTTCTGATAATTTGATTGGATAATTTTTATTTAAAAATATTTTAATTTTTTTAATTTTATAACATAAATATTCATATTTCTATTTAAATATTAGAAAACACCACTCGAATATCACTTATACTATATTTCGACAAGTCCGCTGTCATTATTAGCAGGGATGGTCTACTATATATTCGAGCTAGGCTCGCGCATAATTTTAAAAGTTAATCAAAAATTTTTTCTTTATGAATTTTTAATGTAATTTTATTTGCTCCAATGATGAATGAATTAAATTAAAATTTCCTTGATTAAATAAAGTTAATTTTAATTAGTCAAAATGTCAGCATTTCGATACCATGGACTTGAAAAGCTTATACAAAATACTTGATAAATATGATTTCGTCTAATACGGTCTTTATGATTGAACAAAATTATTTTCCCAAAGCCATTACTCTCAGTTTTTGACAGAAAGAATTGTTGTAACAACAATGTTGTTGTAACCGATTTAAACAATATATTAACGTTAAGATATTTCTGCCGTATTTAAATAATATAAGCAATAAGCTAGCAGTGCTAGTTCTGAAAGAAACTTTAGCATAGCTGGACAAGTACTGCAAGAACGCCGTACAAATTTTAAAACCAGAAAGCGTCGATGATGTATTATTTTTACATAACAACATGAAATAAAAACCTACGTGAATTGGAAATGGATGTAATATTAAAATATTCATTAATTCAAAAACTATTTCATCTAGACTTATTTTAATGTAAGCTAACCCGTTTAAACTTTTATTCATCCATGGTATTTCTTAAATATGACTTCAGCTGAAAAGAACGCTCTGCTGTGCAAGTTGATACCGACAAAGAAAAATATAAATATTTTTATAAAAAATTGGATCACATATTGCTAATGTTGTGAAGAATTGTATTCGATGGGTAAGAGATTGAATCTTTAGATTTCATTAAATTATCTTGTTTAGTTGCTATTGAATACAACAATATTTTTGATCAACAGTTTGATAGGAGTTTTTATAATAGGTGTTTGGTCACCTTACTAATTAAATTATTAAAGGGGCCTCATGATTGCTTAATTGAGATTAATTGCCAAAATTAATTGGGATTTTTAATTTGGACCTTTTGAAAATATTTCGAGAATTTACTAAAAATTTACATCAACGGCTCAATCATTATCTCAAATTCCCAGGATTCTCGAGTTATATGACTTTAACTTTATATAATTGTCAGCTGGCTTAAAATGTATTCTGTGCCGATCCATTTAACAATACCAAAATAAGATTTAGAAATATTTTTAATTTTGATTTTGTGATTATTATTATTTGAAAACTTCTCATGATTTTTTTGAATATGGAGAAATCACAAATCCAGTTCAACAAATCTTTATCTATAGTTATTGAATCTGCCAAATCCTCTTACTAGAGCAAGCTTAATAAAATACATTCAAACCAACCATATTTATAATTTAGTAGGCCCTGAAATAGGAAATTTCTATAAAATTCTCAAATCATATTATAAGCCGTTGCCTAGTGCAAAAAATGCTCCTCCTTTTATGAAAATGTTTCATGAACATCCGGAATTAGGCATTTATTCTGATTTAATTGAAAACATTGTTCTCAGTAAAAAGTTGATCCAAGTTCGAAAAGTATTTTAAAATTATTAATGTTACTGAAAATTTTGTGAAATTACAAACAATTGTATTTAATCTAATTCGTAATTTGGAGTCACCAATCAGAAGTGATCATCGATCTGGCATTCTAGAATTGAATGTCAATACAGATTTGGGAACAGTGCCAGTAGTAAGATGTGTCACCTCCAGGACATGTCACCTCCAGGACACATATATATAAGTAGGTCAAGTTAAAATTAAGTAGATCAAGTTAAAATTATGTAGGTCACGACTATATAGGTATTAAAATATGTAGGTCAAGTTACTTTAAATATATGTTACCTCCAGGACACTATATAAATAAATAAGTCAAATTAAGTAGGTCACGACTATATAAGTTTATAAAAAATATGTAGGTCAAGTTATTTTTAACATGTATCCCTATACTATATACATCATTCAAAAGATATTTGAGAGTAGAGTACAATGATTCATACCTTCAAAGGTGTATGGTGAATCCCTACCTTCAAAAGGTGCAAACCCTCGATTTTTTTCAAACTCTATAATACATATCTTTCAAAAGGTAATTGAGATGTGAGTATGATGGTCATACAATCAAAGGTGTGTATGGTGAGTCCTTCACCTTCAAAGGGTCAAAAAATTTCGAATTTTTTCAAACTTTATAATATATATACATCATTCAAAAGGTATTGAGAGTAGAGTGTGATGGTCAAACCTTCAAAGATGTATGGGGAGTCCTTACCCTCAAGTGTCAAAAACTTTGATTTTTATTCAAACTGTAAATTGATCATTTCAACAAATTTTCAAACCCACAAATAAATTTCCCAAATTTTTAAAATTCCCAAAACAATTTTCCCAACTCAAATTTTTTCAAAATTAAAAAGTCCCAAAAATGAAATTCCCCAAATTTCCCAACTCAAAATTTTTCAAATTTAAAAAAGTTTTCAAACTATTTTCCAACTAAATAGTAAAAGAATGTTTTACATTTTTTTTTTTTTTTTTCCTCGAATACATCAAACCAAAAATTTAACAAGGTTCGTCAAACAAAATCGAATTCTGAATCAAACAAAATGCATTTAATAAAAATTAAAATCATCAACATACACAACCGCCGTTCGCCCCCGCCGCCCGCTGCCCGCCGCCCGCCCCGAAGGGGCTGGCGCGGTAGTTTGTAAATTTGGTTTAGTTTGAATATTATTATTATTTGAAAACATAGTTTTAAAACATGATATTATACCTGTATTTCCGTTCACTATACACATGATATTATTACCTGTATTTCGTTCACTTATACAAAAACAATTCAACAAAAAAAAAAAAAAAATATTTGGCAATAAAAGTGAGAATGAAGGTTAAATTTCATAAAACAAGGTTTAAATGAATTTCTACATCTAAGCTCTAATTTGTCTGCGGTAGAAAAATATGGAAAGTAATTATTTTGTAAATACCAACTTAGGAAAATTAAAACAAACCGAAATAAAAATGCATTATTCAAAACGATAAAATAGAAAATAATTATTTTCTGTATTTTTATTCCCATCTTTTCACTTTAACACGATTGCAGATCTGATATGGCGAGGGTCATTGAATGACTACCTACAATCTTGGCCATCGATGGACATCTATTTAAATTTTGGTGGCCAACTGTAAACGGGTTCTTATTTTAAAATTTTTTTTTTTAAAATGCTCTAAAAATAAATATTTTATCTCATACAAATAAATTCATTATTTTAAAAAATTTTGTCAAATATCAATAAATTAAAACATGATATATTTACTGTATTTCCGTGCACTATACAAAACAATTCACCACATGATATTATTACCGGTATTCCGTTACTATACAGCACAATTCAACAAAAAAAAAAATAATAAATATTTGAAATAAAAGTTGAGAATGAAGGTTAAATTTCATAAAAAAAGTTAAATGAATTTCTACATTAAGTCTAATTTGTCTGCGGTAGAAAAATATGGAAAGTAATTATTTTGTAAATCACAACTAGGAAAATTAAACAAACCGAAATAAAAATGCATTATTCAAAACGATAAAATAGAAAATAATGATTTTCTGTATTTTTATTCCCATCTTTTCACTTTAACACGAGTTGCAGATCTGATATTGCTGAGGGTCATTGATGACTACCTACAATCTTGCCATCGATGGACATCTATTTAAATTTTGGTGGCCAACTGTAAACGGGTTCTATTTAAATTTTTTTTTTAAAAATGCTCTAAATAAATATTTTATTCTCATACAAATAAATTCATTATTTTAAAAGAATTTTTGTCAAATATCAATAAATTAAAGATAAAATATAATTTCTCATAATTTTATTTGAATAATAATCAAAAGATCCAAAAAAGTGAAAAATGCTAATGATGCAAAGGTGCACAATAATGACTGGCTTATCGGCATGATGAGAACTTAATCACTTACACTGCCCAGAAATGTTCGCCTTAATAAACCTTCGCCTCGATTTGCCAT
This sequence comes from Schmidtea polychroa, assembly GCA_959609185.1. Classification (NCBI taxonomy): domain Eukaryota; kingdom Metazoa; phylum Platyhelminthes; order Tricladida; family Dugesiidae; genus Schmidtea; species Schmidtea polychroa. The sequence goes on from CAUHTR010007840.1 coordinate 214,402, forward strand.
AGTATGACATCAGCCCGATGGTCGTGACAGACAGAGATTATGCATTCTGCAACTCTTGAATCCACCCGGATAGCCTTTGCATTTCCAACCCTTTTCAGTTAAATTTATGTATATAATCTATCACTAACGCTTTGCCTTGTCAACTTTGCTTTTGAATTTTCGCAGCCAAATCTTCCATCGGCAGCCAGGCAGCCTCCATTCCGATTCCTACAGCAATCGTGTTATATATGGGGCAACTATGTGACTTCAAATGAACGAATCATATTTTCTCATCATATTGTTTGAATACTAGTCAATGCTCATCGCTGACTTCACTTTTGTCGATCGGAATGATTATATTCTTTCTGATTCATTTTTCATTTCCACCGAGGTTTTGATCGTTCCGAATCGGTCATTTTTAAATTTCGATGGTAAAATATTTCTTATATATCAAATCGGAATTGCTTGTGGTGTTAGATAATCTTGACGTAATATTTTAACTATCACAATTTAAAGTCTATTTGCACATGTAATGTAAACATTCAATTTACAGCAAATAAAAATTATTGAAATTACAATTAATAAAATTAAATTCACAAAAATAAAAAAGAAATTATTGAATTAAGCCGACAATGGGCTTTAGGTTATGAACTATTCTTATACAATTCCTTTTTAACTCTGATTCAATTTTCTTACATTTCTATTCGACTATTTCTGTTTTTTTTTTTTGGATTTTTGTGAAAAGTTGTGGGTGGCTGAAAATTAATTAGTAAAAAAATTGGCACTTTTTGTGTTGTCGAAAATAATTGAAATAAATATTTATAAAAATGTAAAAACTGAAACGTTAAATATCATTGCAAGTTTGCTTGTCTTTTTATTATATGTATCGTGTTGAAATATCTAATTTTTCTTATAATCTATCTATCGATCATTTTGTTGCTTTTGAATAATAGTATAAACATAATTATTTTTTCATTTTAATTATTTTCAACCATGTCGGAAAAAAGGTCAAATATGAATTTATGTTTATTAATTTTTTTTTTTATTTAGCATATATAATCAACTTTTTGATTGAAAAATTAGGGGAAATATCTAATGTAAAAATTAGAGAATTTATGAAGTTTCAGAGAAATTAAAATGGCCGTATTCAGACGATGAAAATTAATGAAGATGATATGTCATATGAATCTGAATATTTCCAGCAAGAAGATGAATATACTGATTTGCCTAGTGAGAACTTAAGTCAGGTATTGAGAATTCTACAACAAATAAATTACCCAATGAATCTAAACAAGAAGATGAATCTATTGTTTCTACTAATTGTATTGATCATATTGTTGAAAATAAATGAAAAGAGATTAATTGAAATTAATAATTTTAAACTTCTTTAGTATTTTCAATGATTTACAAAAACACAAAACATAATAAGATGTATAAATAAATTTAACATGAACAATGTCCTCTGCAAACTTATACTTCGATTTTATAATTTTCCAAATTGGTTTGATTCCGGTAATCTGGCTACATTATACCCTTGAATTAATAGTAACCATGCAGGTTATTTTGCTCTCTTACCAACCATTGGAAATCAATCCAAATCGTTTCTAATGGAACATATCTTAATCATCCAAATTCAATATTTTCATTGATCCTCTGAAATAATTGTCCCAATAGAATCTTGTCGGGAACTTGATTTTGGAAAGTCTCACATTGTAGAAACATTTTTCCAGAGTATGGTTCCTAACAATAAATAATAATAATAAAATCCAAAATTAATTTATTAAAACTTACCTGAAAATGTATAGGGACATTGGACATACAAATAATTTAGTTTGATTGCATTGAATTCGACGCTTTTTTGTATCCACAGAAATTGACCAAGGTTTCGAGGATAATGTCGCTTCTGTAAATTTCCCGTTTTCCGAATTCCTGAGCGCATCTGCATGTTTTCTCTTCAAAACTCATAGATTAAAAAACGAATAATGGAATATGTGTAAAAACGATAACAACCGTAATTTGATTATCCATTTGTAGTTATAAATTTAAATAATTGAAACCAGATATTTTATACTAATTCATTGGTAAACAAGTTTCAAGTGACAGGCATGATCAAAACGTGACCAATAGTTCATTTTAGCTAAATAACAAAAGCTGAAAATGATTTATTGTACACAAGAATATTATAGGTTAGTTAAGGTTATTACAAAACAAATATAATTATATTTTATTAACAACAATACATTTTTTCGCAATCCACAAGTAATGAATGAATTATTTCTCGTTTCTGTAAGATTTACAAAAACATGTACAACTATCATCCCACAAGTATTCTGCCATATTATTTTTACAAAAATCACAATGTTCAAACATCCTCGGTTATAACATGTAATCGTTAGCAGGAATCCAATGAATTAAATCTATTACATTTATTCCAGTTATTTCATAAATTTTTGTAAAAAACACAACTTCTGGAGCACAAGACCATTAAGGAATTGTTCAAATTCGGATAAAAATCTTCAATTTTATCAATC
>CAUHTR010007841.1:0-10202 GCA_959609185.1 Schmidtea polychroa
ACGCCGAAAAATTTTAGTATTATTTCTACTTCAACAACTAACATTGGCTAATTGATGTAATATTTCTGCATTCCTCCTTCGCAAAATGCATCGATACGTACTTCATAACTCATCTTTTCAAGAGTTCGTCTTGGTAGAACTCTGAACGGTAGTTAATATTGGTAAGTAGCCTGACAGTAATCTCTAGTACCATATAAAATTAGATAAGTTGAAAATAACCCTTGTAGTTGTTGTACATTGTAAAACCTTCACGGTCATAGTAAATAGCATTGTGCATTTTTTCTTTTGCCCCATTTGCTTGCAAGCTACAACTTGAAAAGAAATCCTAAGCTGATTATATTCAACAAATTGTAGTCGCTTTCTTTTCCTATAAAGAAAGATGTGATTTGTAAAAAAATCTGTACGTTACAGTTATTAATTACTATGTTTCAATTCCAAATTTTATTTTAATTTTCTGTTATTAATTCTAATAGCTTATTAGTTTATATTAAATGAATATATTTTCCATTCGAAATTTTTACATCACTTCCTGAAGCATATTATTAAGACTTTTGGATCATGACAATAATTTTCACCCTAATATATTAAAAATTTATAAACAGCAGTTCAGGTGTAAACACTCAAGCTGTTAAATCCTTAAACAATAAATTAAAATCTGAAATCAGGAGAAGAAAAGGAATCAAGACAAATAAAAGATCGGTTTTTTAAAGGAATTTTGTTACATCTTTAATTATAGGGTTAATTTTTTTGGTGCAATATTGATTTTATTAAAAGTCAAACCCTCAATTTGCGATAAATTAATAAATTTTCTATTTATTTATTGAAATGTAATTTATGGTACATACCATAAATCTGGTATATAAAATGCGAATCGTTGTCTTATAATTTCAATATAAATAAAATACTAATATTTGAAACAAAGTTTTAAGCATTAAAAATACATAAAAATAACTCTTTGGTAATCAAGATTGCTTCTGGTTATAAGTATATATTTAAAAATTAAAGATAAACTTTTAACACTTTCAATACGATTTTTTTATTTTAATAATTCATGTAATATTTATAGCACAAAATTTCAAGAAATTCATAGATGAAAGCTCTTTCAATACATGGACGAACAAGAGATTCGGTAGATCACGAGTAGGCAATCGAATTTATAGTATAATAAATTTTCCTTCTCTTGATAACTATTTCTGTCTAATTTTGTTTGTGTGATAACTGTTTGATTTTCACTATCTCAGTGTTACCTTCCTTTTGATTTTATGTTGGTATTTACATGCAAACCCATATCTTCTATTTTTAGTAAAATATTGAATTAAATAACTAAAGTAAATTAAATTTTAAATTATATATAAATAAATATTTACGAGTTTTATTTTAGATAATATGACTCAATGAAATATGAACATTAATTCCAAAGATAGACGAAATCCTTTAAATGGTAACTTATTATTATAGAATATTTCAAATTAATTTTATTATTTTAGATGCTAATACGATTATTTTAAGATCCCCTTTGACTGGTAATTTGAATAATTGAATAAATGTGGAAAATGGTAACTTAATTATTATTTTTACAGATTAAATTTATTATATTATTTAAAAAGTTAATAAAAGTTTCAACTAATACAAATGGAAATGGTGGAAATACGAAAAAAATCTCTTCGTCCTCATCGTCGCATTGACGTTATCTATAGAGTTTAAAAATCCAAATTTTTCTTAAGTTTGACATCCTTTTTCCTGCTTCTTCTTTTTTTCTTCTTTCTCCTTTCTTTTCTGGCCTCCCGACTTATGCTGATAACTCATTGCAACTTTTAGAAATAAAAAGTTTTAGTTAAAATTAAATAATATAGTAAATAAAATTCATAATAGATAAAAATTTCAAATTAATAAAACTTACCAATAAATCGTACTATTAGAGAATTATAAAAATTGAATCTAATTCCCAAAACGTAAATTATAAAAAGCTTTAGAGTAAACGTTTGAATTCATGCAAACAATTTCTAGATTTCTGTTTCCAGAATTTTCAAAAAAACCTAGTTGGTAGGTCAAGAAAAATACAAGGGTTCGCATCATTAAAAAGTGTAAAAATTATAAAGCCATTAACTTTGTTTTATTGAAAACCGTTTTCAGAAATGGCAACTTGTAAATATCTGGTAAGATATTTACGTAAAACTTAAAAGATGAAAATAAACATGAGTTTAAAAACTTGTAAAAAAGCCAAATATAATTATATCGCGGGCCCCAATGATTTGCATCACCTGCATCGCCCTCTAATCAGTGATGATTATTTCTTTCAATGTCCTTTACAATAAAATCTTTATTCAAATTAGTTTTATGTCTAAACTAAGAAGTTGATACTCACGCATTATCCCAAGAAAGAATTATGTTCTTCAGGTAGGATAGGACGAACAAATATATTAATTTAAAACGTACTGTTTATACAAAGCTAAGTTTATTAATTAAATATTTACATACATATATATCAGCCAGGCTAAATTGTTACTGGAAAATAAGATTTTGTTGAATCGGCAGCATTTAAAAATTAGTCGTCCACGTACCTGACACGTGTTCGGCCCCTCCCAGGACCGGCACTGATCAAATCTAAGAACTCCCAACAATATATATTTTTATTGATACCCCAATTTATAATCAAAATATGACACTGATCTTCAAACTTTATAGATAACTTGTTAATAATTACAGTTTTATAACGTACATCTCAAAACGACACAACTGCTATGAAATGCAATGGTAAAACAATTCTGCCTGAAGAAATGATTTCCTTTTTTTCGTTATCACTTAACCAACTAATCAAATAAAGTTTTTAAATTTTTTTGTAAATTATTTGTGTCCCAAATTTCTCTTTCACGTTCATTTTTATACTTCCCAGCCATCAATCTAATAATAATTTTCCTTATGCTACAAATGCTTCAGGAAACAATTAGGATTTACAAATTTATTTTTTTGAACTCATTTTTAAAACCAATTTGTTAAGTACGTTTTTAATTAATTAATTTCGACCTTTTTCGACTGATCAAAAAGATTCTCGAATTAAAAGTCCTATGTATTTTTGTTACAGTAAAGTAGTACTTTATCTCAAGACAATATTTTAGAATCAAATAACTACTTTGTATCAAATAATTTTTTATTAATAACTTTGTATTGTGCATTGCCTAATCCATCGATGACATAAAACAAACTCAAGGAATTATTTACTAGGTTTAGTCGTTAAATTTCAAAAATGAAATTTCAAGCTTTTATTTTCATGACTCCAATATATATAGTTAAAAATTTAGTAATAAAATTCTTTTAATAGTTTTCATTATGTATTTTTGATGAAATATGTTTTATTTCATAAAAAACTGTAACAAAATTAATATAAGCATCAAAAAGTTGAAAATTTAATATTTTGTTTATTTTTCCATTTATATTTTATCAACATTGGATATTTAAATAATTAAATGTCTGATTTTGAAGCATCTAATTTAATTTTTTTCTGTAAATAAAGCTATTGATGAATTTTTAGGAATGGCAGTTGCTGCTCAAGCTGCGTTATTAGATGAATTAATGGGAAAGGGAAGGAACGTAGCAATAGGAAATTTATCATTACCACACTTGGTCCGATGAAGAAATTTGCAAACATTTTTTAGCAGGATTATGTCCACATGATTTATTTACAAATACTAAAGATGATTTGGGATTATGTGATAAAGTTCATGATCAATCGATGTTAGAAAATTATAAAAAAAGTGGGAGATATGGAAAAATGAAATATGAAGGGAAATTATGCTCCTACCTTAAGGATTTAATTACGACAGTTGAAAATCGTATAAAACGTGGTCAGAATCGTTTGAAAAAAAATGGAAGTTTAGTTCATTCTAATTATAATTCAGAAAGAGAAGAAAAATTAGAAGAATTAAATGACAACATTAATGAAACTTTAGTAAATGTAGAAAAATTAGGCATTGAAGGAAAAGTTCAAGAAAGCCAAGTGCTATTAGAATTGGCAGAAAGTATAAAAACTGAAAAAAATAGATTAGAAAAAGAAATTGAAATGTATAATTTACAGGTAATTTTATTATTTTTTTATAATTAATAAAGTTGAATTATAGGCAAAAGAATTGGAAGTTTGTTTAACATGTGGAGCTTTCCAAGTTAAAGGTGACGCTCAACAGAGAATCGAAGAGCATCTTCAAGGTAAAATGCACATTGGATACGCGTTAATTCGACAGTATTTATCTGAATTTGCTCTGAATTCTGTAAAATCGAAATCAGTCGAACAGGAACTTGACAAAATTCAAAGGTTGACAATTAATAATAATTAAAATTAATTTTATTTAATATAAATAATATTAGAAATAAAAAAGAATGGGAATATATTTTTTTGTTGATAAAACAGTTCTTCTTATAGTAGATTATGTCTTACTTGTGTATGGTCAGTTTGCGCATTCCTTAATATTGGCATATTTATAAGGAATTATGGATTCTTATACTGATGACGCACTTGTAAAATATAGCATCATCACGCTCGGTAGTAACATGAATAGCGTCCCAGATAATTAACTCTGGAAACTATACGATGAACAGTTGATGAGTTCTATTTCCCCCTAAGAATATTTTCCCCTATGTAAGATCACTATTTAAAACCTTAAAGTTAGTGAATGTTCTTGTTTTTGACCCATGAGCAGCAAAGTATAAGTAATAATGACAAACATAAGAATTTCCATATTTAAATTATATTTCATCACAAACATTAGATAAGAGTATTGTAATAAATTATTTGTTTTCATCAAAAATACGTAGTGCTGCTAAACTTTTATTCGTTACTGTATTTATAAAATATTGATCCCGATTAGTTACATGATTCATCCAATAAAATAAATTAAATCTTTAAATAGTCGAGTTTGCATAGTCACAAACAAATCGTTTTGTAACATTGATTGACATTCGGTTCGACTAGTGAATTTATAAAACCTATAGAAAAAACCGAAACCAAAATAAGCCTCATTATACACTCGTTTGCAATGAACAAACGCATCTATAATGTAAAAAAATCATTACGTGTATATTATATAAACATACAAACTTACCTGTGTGTTGATTTTTAGTGTTGCAATGAATAAACGAATTTAATACACCAACCAGCAATTGATTATCATCAAATGGCCAATGATTTGCATATTTAATAATATATAAATATTAACTCACCTATAATAAATGTGTGTCATAGCCAGAAGGGCCATTGAATTAGCTAGGTGGCATTAAATTGCCAATTACACTATAGAAAGATAGACAAAATCGCTGTTGGAAGAAAAATAAATAAATACATACAAACACGGTTCACAAAATTTCTATAATAAAAAATACACACTATAGGACATTGATTTATCATGCGGACATTCAATTGGCTAAAAATTTTCAATTTAAAATTAATTAATTATAAACAAATATACGAGAATATGTCAGAAACTTCATCAGAATCGACTATTGCATTTCAAGAAATTCATAGATGAATGCCCTTCAATACATGGACGGACAAGAGATTCGGTAGATCACGAGTAGAGCAATAGCATTTATAACAATATGCCAACAAATCGAGGTCCCAATATCCAAAGATGAGCTAATCCATTTACAATAATATATCTTCATTGACTATTCAAATAGAAAAGTTGCCATATAATCCATTTTTGAACCCCATCGAAAGCGTTGAGCAAAATTAAAAATGGGGTAAGGACTAAAGTTTCTTCGGCTGATGGATTTACCAGTCAGATTTACCTTCAATGAATGATTTACTGCAATATCCCAAGCAGTTAACGAGGAACTTCGAAAACCAGATCGTAATAATTTCAAAAATCATATTAATAATCATATTAAAGATTCTTCCCTAAATACTGGATATTTTAGGTGAACTATGAAATATTTAATGCATATTATAATAAATAAATAAATATCTTCTTTATTCATTATTTTAACAAAAAATCTTAAAATTAACTAAAATCCAAAACAAAGCCTATTTGACATAGCTAAATGAATGTCTCATTTATGATAATCAAATGCGCTTTGGTGTATAGAAAGTGGTAGAAAAAATAGAATGGCACACACAAACACAATACAGTAAAAAATGCATGCAAAATTTCGATATTTAGAATCGTTGTAATGAATAAACGCACTATAATAAATCATTTTACAGACTATTTTAGAAATTTTTAGAAAAAAATAACCGAAAAAACTTTGACGAAACTTCCGAAAACTCAACTTTGAGTCGTATAGATAATAAAGACATTATTTCGTAAGATTTATCTTCAATTTTTAATAAATTTAATTTTAGTTTTTTTAATAGAACATGACAAAATTCGACTAATTAATGCTATTGAAAATGTTGAAAATTACCAAGAATTCGGAGGATTACTTGGGATCACCAAACAATCGATTGGAACAGTAATTTACAGATATAAAAATATGGAGAAATTTGAAAACAGAAAAGAGATAGGAGAAAGCTAATTATTTCAGAAGAGCATGGAAATAATTTGTTAGATTTCGTAGAATCCAATTTTTATGCATCTTTGGAAGAAATGAGAATTACTTTATTTATAGCAGTCGTTCCCAATTAATATAAAAGCGCGGAACACTGACAAAAAAATACTTGCCCACAATGAGTGACCAATCACAAATTACTATAAATCTGTCGTAAACGTAAACAATGCCTTCTTATAAGCAAAGAAAATACCACTCTCAACAATAACAAGCAATAAAAACACTTTTATATTTGTATGTTTATATATCTGTGTAACGGCGTAAATGCAAATTTAAAGATAAAATGTCATTTTTTTCGCGGAACACGGGTTGAGATCCACTGATTTATAGTTAAAAATATATCTGACTTACATTATATCGAAATAATTCCAAATAGCTTCATAGAAATACTAAAAACCCTGAAATTTAATTATAAATAATTTATAATAAAAAATATTGATAAAAAGTAATATTTAAGAGCTTGAATAATGATCTCATATCTATATGAATCAAAATCCAAATCTTAAAATTTAGTTTAAACTTGAAAGCCATTTCTAAAATTGATTATTTCATCAGAAATAATGACTCATCTATAATTGGTTGTACACACCAACCCATATTATAAATGCACTGCAAATGGGTGTGGTGTGACCTTCACGTTTACTTTAAATCCTGTTTTTAAAGGACAAGAAATCCCTGAGAAAGTTTATTATTCCAAAAAAATAACTTATATTATTAATCGATTTTTTTCATTCAAAATTTTAAGCATTTAAAAAATTTTTTTAATTTTTAATTTCAAAGTAATATTTGGTGTTTTTTATCATGGAAAAATATTTAGGGTTTTTCATTAAAGAAAAACTTTTAGGCTTTTTTAACGAGAATTTATTTTTAAGGTTTTAAATAGAGAAAAATTATTTTGTTTTTATCGAGACTAAAAACACTCATATTTAAATTCGACCAAAAGATTCCGAGTGCAAAAATGCCGATAGAAAAATAAATATTAATTTAGAAAAAATTAAAAATCACCATTAAACAAATTTAATTAAAAATCACTTCATTTAAACAAAATATTAAATTTAAAAAAATTTGGTTCTCAAGACAAATATTCTGACAGTGCTTAGTGGGGTTTATTTCTAGTTATTTGATATGTTGGGTTTGACGGTCATTTATGAGTTATTGATCTGACTCATTGCGTGCGCTAATAATAATAATAACGAACTCTCAATAAAATAAAATTGATCACTACATTATCAAATACCACAGAATAAGCTAATTGGATGGATACCCGCTATTGATCAGTGCCTATTGCAACTCAAAGTGAGATATAGCGATATCATTTAGATTCAAATTTACTGTCACTTGACTAATGATTTTGGTTTAAAATATTGGCTCTATTTGACTTGAAAGCCTCTTGTATTTTACAAAGATTTGAACAATTGATATCAATAGAACTTATCTGTTATTCTGATATTTCTAATAAATTCTTTATAAAATTTTACGATTTCGTTTCTCTATAATTCCACTTGGATACATTCGTAATGTCCATTAGTTCTCAGAGTGTTCTTTCTTCTCTTGACGACACATTCCAACTAATCTACAAACCACACGAATCATCGTTCTACTTTCCTTATTTACTCGTTAAAATTAATAATGACTGTCTTTCACATTAGTTTCCGAACCTTTCTTTCAATAGCTACTAATAACATTTCCTTTATTTTATGTTCCTTATTCCTGGTTATTTTTATTTTTAATATATTACAACTTATCATTAATTACAAAAAAACTTTCTTTCTAGATCAAATTCTTTACATAGAAAAGAAAGGCGGAATAAAAATTCAAATTCCGAAAAAAATGAAAAAAAACATAAAAAAGATGGAAAAAGAAAAAGAAGTTATTCAAATGAAAATGGCAGGCGTGATAGAAAACATAGTAGAATTCATCGAGACAGTAAAAAAGTCAACTCAAAATATTCGAAAAACAAAAGAAAAGAGTCAAGGTCTCCAAAGAGACATCGACATAAGTGAAATTTCTGTAAATATTTTTCATTATTAAGGCTTTTTTGTTAAATAAAGATTATCAGTCGTTATTTTTTTATTGCAATTGAAAATGTCTGTTATTGCAAAAATTTAAAAATTCAGGAAGACTAAAAATAAATATTTTTTGATAAAAAGTGGTAACCGGTGGCAAATGAAATTCTGTAGATCAAATAAAATTATTTCAAATTGATCAGAGGTCTTTAGAAGGGTCAGGAGCTAACTAATTAATTAAATTTCAACGATAAGGATAACATCGTTTATTTTAATTTTTTTACACTAATTTTAAAATTTAACTATTTTGATTGTTATTTTTCATTTACAATGTTTTTGTTTTAAAATAGTTTTGAGTTTTTAATAAAATAAATATTAACTGTCGGTATTTCTGACTTTTCGTGTTCTGTAAAGACAATCGGCTAAACAACATTCAACGTATATTTGTCATCAAATTAGTAAAAACTACAATTTACAAAACTCCGAATATCGTAATAAAATGACTGTTCTGCTCGTTCTGCTACAATAATCACCTCTTATTTACTCCTTTGACTTGTCTTGATTCTTTTATTTCCCTTTCCGCTAGTTCTATCTTCTATTTTTCATTTTTTGCCTTACTGTTGATTTCTTCTTCCATACCTATTTCTAAATTTGAGTTCTCTTATATAGTTTAAATAATCGCCTTGATTAATGATATTTCAAGTAGATCGTCTCCTCTTGACAAACTTTACCTCGGTCTTTTTTCTTTTCTCCTTCGAAAAAAAATTAATTGTTTCGCGCGCGTCTCCCTTTCCATAATCTTTTTCCCGTTTTCCATTTACTCATGTCATGATAATGGTTTTCCAGAATCAACTTTGTTTACTTTTCTTTCTGTTTACTTATTCTAGTTTTCCTTAATTAATTAATTAGTATTGATTTTCTGTTTTTGTACGTTTTCTAGTATTTCAACACTTTCTGAACATATTCTGATGAATCCGTTCTCGTCATGATCTTTCCCATCATCTCATTTGCATCTGACCCGTTTATCAAATTTTAATTCGATAATTTTTTGATCTTTTGAATTTTCAAATATTCCATTTTTAATTATATCATTTTAAATTTGATGACCCCATCGTTCTTTAAAATTCGTTCTTTAAAAATCGTTCTTTATTAAAAAAGAAGTCTACATTTGGACTGAGTATATCAACCATTGAATTTCAATGGTTAACTGAAAATAACTGTTAATGTCCTTTAAATCATTTTCAAATCTTAATTAAGATGAAAATGGATGTTAAAATATTAAGTAAAACAGCTAATTGGTGATTTGAGAGTTTTCTTTGAATATTCATCATTTTTATGAACAACTTTTCTACATTTCGCTGGTTTTTTAGATTTTGTTTCTAAAAGTGCCTCCAAAATAATCGATTGACTCGAATCTGATTGGTTAGATATTGTTTCATGCGATCGAATCGAATTTTTGCTGTCTGTCAATAAAATCGAAATATCCACACATTTCGTATCGGAAATTTCATTGTCATTTCTAACAATATTACTTTTATTCAAATATTTACAATTGATTTTTGAATTATTTTTTATTTGCTGATAAAAGTCTGACATGGTTTTGAAATTTTTTTTCGACAGATTTTCTTTCTTAATTGATTTTCTGTTTGAGGATATTTT